>JAQGBT010000428.1:0-53520 GCA_034698585.1 Disparrhopalites patrizii
AAGTATAGGGAAATTGCAAAATGCTCAAATGACAACAAAACTAGACAAATTTGCAGCAGTAATGAAAGCGTTACATTGACTATTGTGTCAATATTAGCACTGCCAAATCAGGCGACAAGACAAGCAGAATCCGCACGAATGACGTGATATATTTGGTATACTTCAACAAACAATGGTGAAAATCAGCTGACTGAGTCTTTTTTAATCATGTGCCCACAGTACTAAATTCAAGACTATACCGCCATCTACTCGATGTGTTTCCAACCACATCCATATTCGTCGTTTAACGAAAGTTTACAGCGGGAAGCAAAAGCTTCAGCATTCAGCTGCATAGAAGTTTTAAGAAATATAACATTTAAATGATTTGAAAATTCTAACATTAAACAGAAAGTACGCATATCAGCTACTACTGACTTCGTTGAAATAAATGTTTCGACTGATAATCACGTCAGACGTAAATAAAAATTTAACCGCCTCACTAAAGTTTTCTCCTCACTCGACTTGTTGAGTAAATGAAGGTTTATGCAATTATTTGCTTTTATACATCTAGCAACGCAGCAACCGCATAAATTTTTTTCGGAGTATTTCATTCAATCTTTGATTTTCCTTCCAGGCATATACACTTGTAGTTTAGCTTCCAGTCCGGCAGTTGTACATTTCTGAACACTTTCAATTTATAGTTGAATACCAACAGTTTTAATGAATACATTTTAAAAACAACGACCTTATTGTTTTGTCTAAACTGTCTAAATACTACTCTTCAATGCTATTTTACACCTACAAGGTTTTCCATCGCACTCCTTTTTCGCTTCCGGGGGAAATCCTGGTCTACTCTGTGTGTGGATATACTCAGTCAGTAGTTACAGTTTCCTAAGAACAACCAGCGATCATCGTAAATGCAGTCATTTTCATTGCTTCGTTAAGGTGACTTTCAACGTTGACTTTTTATTTCTTATTTTATATATTTTGCTTCTGCCTATACTAAGCGCACCAAGCCAAAACAAGATTTAACAGTGGTACAACTCAAAGAGTGCCCACGATGCGTTTAAAAAATGTTCAAAGACATCCAACTCTGACATAAACGCTTTTACGGGTCACTTGACACACTTGACCAGTTCCCCCAATTATTTTAAACATATTCGTAAATATGCAAAATGCTCAAAAGTTCTGTTGTTATTACTGCACGGTTCAGGTTGTTGAGAAAACTTTTCCATTTACGTGTTCTATATATTACGCATGTATATTCAGAACCACATCCGTACAAATGCTCACCGCATGCCTATATTTATAATATTTCCCTATACTTTTTATATTAGAAAGTTGACTTAGGAGCAAAGCAGATTCGCAGAAATGGAGTCTGTATTGTATTGCGATTATGGAAAACAAGAGTGTAACCGACATAATTTTGCTTATATGAAGCAGTACAACAAAAAAGTACAAAATACTTTCTTCGAACAGTATACATATTTACATATACATACGCATGTATGCACACATGTGTTCAGCCAAGTTAGAGTAAGACCAATTACAGTAGAGGTGAGTGAAAAGTTGTCCTCCTTTGTGAATATAACCATGTTCAAGTATTAGTAGCTCCTTTTATTGTACCTGCGTACATTTACCGTCTCTTTACGGGAAACATTTGCCCAAAAAACAACTACAGTTTGTTGCAATCGACCACGCAACAAAGTAAAGGTATGAAGAGACAGCCGGTATAGATGTCTATAGGTATAAATCTTGTAACTCCAATTATTGCTTTCCACCACATTTGAATACTGTTATCTTCAAATAATTTACAAGGAAACGAAGAATACAATTGCCGTCCGGCATCTAGGTACGTACCAAACGTAGTTCGGATTTTGTAGTTTTTTCAAATTAATAAATAAAAATATAGAATTTATTTTTTAAGATTTGTTTAGAATGCAATATTTTGTAATGCAGTTATTTGCAAATAAATTCCAGAGAACTAGAGTTTTATCCACATTTATGTTTTCACAGACAACTATGCACATTTACATTTGGCGTATACACCAACAACATGCAAAAATGCATGAAGAGGTTGGTAAAAGGCAAAACTCGTACCCATTATAACACATTCGGCACTAAAAGTATGAATTGTATTGTTGACAGATGCACGCATATCATTACCAACAGCAAACAATAAATCTACCACTGTGATAATGACTCGTCATATACACACGATGAAGGAAAGAAAAGAACATGATGTGATGGTGAATCCCACTCTCCCAGCACATTACATTTAAGTATAAGGATGAATGAAAGCAACAAATATGAATGCTATATTAGATACACGCTTACACACACATTGTGCGTAAGCACATGGAGGTACTTTTTTTGTTACATGCAGTCGGTGTATCAAGTTTTCAAGAGTTCTTCCCTGTGTTTTACTTACTTGCCTTGCATAAACAAAAGGTGGGTAGAAGATGTCATATATCGCATCATATAAGAATCTTGATAGTATAGCACACCGTTGCAAATGTAAGCATAAAAATCACGAAGTAGACGGGAAAATGTATGTTTGAAGTTCTTTTTTACACACTTTACAGACAATGCACACTTGTGCAAAAAAAAAATTAATGAATGTGGTAGCAAGTTGAGCGAGAGTTACGCAACGAAATATGCGTACTTCAACACCACAAAAATTTTTTAAAATATTCGCATGCTTCTTTTTCTTGGTTACCTTCACTTTCATTCGGCAATGAAATGTATTGCCATGGCCTTGTTCCCTTATTTTAATTTATTTTAAAGGTATTTCACTTTTTTTATTATTTTCTACCGCGTTAACTCTACGCATAATAACCTTTGAGTTTTTTCGCTTTTCTGGTATATCCGCAGATTACTCTACGAATTTCTCAATTGGCGGCATTGTCTGTGTACATCAACATTACAATATGTCAGCTAATACACATATGTGCATACATGTCTTTATAGCACTGGTGCAACACTTCAGCAAAATCAACCTTTTCCAAGATTGTTCATTATTGCTTCCCGTGAGAGTGCTTTCCTGCGTGTGAAGAAACAAAGGCAAAGGTCGTTTCGTCTTAGAATAAATTGTGATTAACAAGCTTGTTGTCTACTCCAGTTGAAATACTCATGTAGCGAGCACCTGTTGATTTCATGGAATAAATAGGCAAAAGTGTAGACATTGTACCTGTATGCATGTACATATTTTTCTTTCCTGTAATTAAAACCGTTCTTGAAAATAATGATAGATTCGGTGACCTTTCATGACTGTGTCATTGAGTCCCTATTGGTGAGGAACTCCATAAAACTATTGAGTATTTGAGACTTTGAGATTGTAAAATGATCCTTAAAGTTTCTCCCTCTTACTCGGGCTAGGTTAACAGAAGTAGGAGTTACTCCTAAAGGTGTAGTGTTATAAACTCGTTAGGAGGACAAGGGCATTAACTATTGAGAGTGTATGACGAACGAGAGTGTTTGTAAAAGTTAGGAAGGTTGCAATCAAAAACTACTTTGTGCTTTTTTAGGTGTACCGCATAAAATCTTGCAACTTATGTGTATTTCCGAATCTGAATAAAATACAAGTATTGAATATAATTTTGCTTGAATGAACAAAAACATACGAATAACGAAAGGCACGAAGGTAAGTTTAGAGACCAAATTTGAAGTTTGAATAGCAAAGAACTAGACGTCACTGTTTAATACAATATGCAATGCAGTGTCCGCTTACGAAGAAGTCTACCTTTTTGTTACTCGCAAATGTTCGAAGAGATCATTAGAAGCGTTTTTGAGAACCAATGGGTGTAATGACGGAAGAGAAATGAGAAAGACATAGTAAGACGAATGGAAGTTGTGTTCTGGTCTAGAAGATAATGTTGAGAAATAAGGTAGAACGAGAGAACATTCCCATTCAAAATGTACATGTGTGTAAGAACAAGAACTCAAATAAGGTTTGGATGAACGTATCTCCCAAATACGTCGCCAATGAGACAAGCTTTCTTATACCAATGGTATCTTTTTATATGTTAAACTAACTAAATTCTTAGGGTTAGAGACCATGTGCGTGTCACGGCGTATACGTTTACAAGAAGGAAAGAGAACAAGAAGGGAGAGAGAATTATGAACTCTGTCACAATCCTCTATATATTTGTCCTTACGGGTATGCATGGTGGGGAGCAAAAAAAGGGGAGACGTAATTAAGCTTTACATATCAACTAAGGATCTCTTGGTTGTAATAGCGACTACGCTGAGGTGGTGGTGGTGGTGGGAGGTTCATGTCGCAGGCCTTAAGAGCATGAGGAAGGAGAAGTACAGAGAAACAAGAAAACAGGCGGGTACAAAGTGAAAATGCCAGGGCAGAGATTTACAGGATAGGAAAAGCCCAAATATTCTCATGCGTGTACGTACACATTACACATTAAATGTAGTGGAAGAATCAGAATACGTGCGTAGTGCGTATGTAGGGAAAGGCACATACGGAAAATACTGTCCTATCTAATATTTTTTCTTGGCCGGAGATTTTGTGATTCACTCTCCACTCTTCCTTCTTTATGAGAATGTGTGTATGTGGTATGTATAGTGCGTACCTATGGAGAGTACAGTTTTTAGTGTATTGACATACATTAGTTTGGTGGGCAACGCTATATGTACGCTAGAATGTTTGTGCGTGCCGGAGAATCTCCTTAAGTGATGTATAGATAGTCGTCGTAAAAACGCATCCAGAAAAGAATAAAGAAAGCAGTCCCGATGTTATGGGAAAGAGTCGTTTCGAAAGTCTGTGTACACAAGATGCGTGTGTGTGTGTGTGTAATGGTTTAGCTGGTTTTTCGTATTATGTACCCTCGTCTGCATAGCTCCATTTGAGGGGCTCAGCAGATCCAGTCATCCATCGTATTATCCACTCCCTTCTCATGCTTATATATCTTCAAAGAAAATGAAACACACAAAGAAAGATCTATTCCTTCCCCACCACTACTTTTATTGCACCCAAAACCGAGAAGCACAGTGTATGCACACATGGAGACAACTACAATGTAGCGCATGCACTCCCAAATGTCAATGCACCACTATGGAAAAAATTCCCTTCGATTTTACCCTCCATGCAAGAACGAAACCCTCTATGAAAATTACTGAAACTTTTGGAGGTCGGAAAGCTGTACAGTACATATTAAGTATCCCTTCACGCACTTTTCTCTGTTCTATGAGGGAGGTACACAGAGTATACACATTACACACAAAAAGCTTCATCCTAAGGGGTAAAAAAAAGTATACCCTTCCTTTTTTTTCCTTTGTGTTCCCCAAAAATTGTCTACGATTACTCCTTTCCTTCCCTTTCCCACACAATTCCAACTTCTTACGACCATTTTCAATGTACACTTAAATATAGGGAGCACTGGAAAGGAGGGAAGGGGTAGAAAAAAAAAGGTAGGTAGAGTTAGCTCAGAGGGAACTTTACATGTCTGCCTGTTTACACATACACACAAAAATGTTTCGTTGGATGCCGCAGTAGTACTATCTATCAAATTTAATGTTTTCGTAATTGGCGATTGTAATCAGTAAGGAAAGCTTCGCCTGATGACAAGAGTGATAAGAAAAAGGACTGATTATTAGAATTTTGCATTAATACGTATTTGACACTGCGACGAAGTCTTACAACACAAACATAAATATTATGGTCTCGATTCAAACTTAAAATTGGTACTTATTTTGTTAGTGACTATGGATGAAAAGCAAAGTACTTTGCATACTTTTGCCATTCTCGCACGACCAGCTTCCGGGTTCTCATTAGACTACTGGAGGGATGTAGTGATAAGCAAAGCCGAAGTGCTAATGTTTAATCTATTACCTCCTAGATCTAGATACCTTGCCCCTTGCCAGTTGCCACTGTAAAATACGAGGCAAAACTTCCAACGTAAGCCTAGTGCAATCATTACAATTATAGAACAATATATTATACGAAAATATTGTGATAAATTTCCAAGTCTTAGATAACTAACACCTAACTGCACCCTAGTTCATTATTATGACATAGGCTTCCGGCGTTATTGGTGAAAAAATTTAAAACTCTTAGAAATTAGTGAGTGACAATATATTAAATTAAACTAGTAATTTGAATGTTGAAGTGAAAGAGAAACTAGCCTCTTCACTTTGGGTTTGTTTTGTGAAAATTGAAATACCATGATGTTACACTTAAATATAATGTTCAGTCTGCCGCACCGGTATATATTTAATGTTATCACACCATACATCATCGTTAAGCTTTCATGCAAAGGTCAAAGGTTTAGCAAGATTTCAGCGGTGAGACAAAATTGTGTCCTCCTCAACGTGGATGTCACCTTTGCAAACATGTCAACAGCATGTTCTAAATTTAATAATCGAAGCGTGCCTGTTTTACGGTATATACTATTTACATTCATTCATCATAATGTTTTTGCAGCATCAGCATATATCCGAACCTGGGAAGAATGGATGTAATTACTGCACTTGAGAATGCGAAATTATGACCAGGCAAACGAAAGCGTAAGAGAGGAGTCAGAGGAGGAACGTTATATTTTAATATACGTGACTGTCAATGATTCATTGGCAGGTACAAAATACAAGTTTTCTAGAGGCACCCTAGTATTTTTCTTATCCTAGGCTACAATTGGTGTCGGCAAGCGCACTAGTAAAAGCACGGAGAGTTATAGGAGTAAGTACAAACAAATGTATTACCTGTCTTGATTGGGTTCACTATTAATTTCACTAACTTCACGCAACATTCGTCCAGCCTTTTTTATTTCGAATATTTAAGATCTTGGAAAGGTGTTTGCGCAGAAATATGAACAACAGTAGCATTTATGTTTAAATCAGTACTTTGTAAACTCAAAGAAAGAAATAGGACTTAAAAAATTCATCGGCGTTTGGCTCATAAAGTCATTTTGTTAAGCTTGTTTATGGGCACTAAGTTTATATTTTTTTAAACATTTTATAATTAGAGTAGAAACTGGCATCCGTTTTGATTGAATTAAAAAACTGGAATAAATAATATATAATCAATATATTTACAGTCTGCCGTTTATGTATTTACAAAGCTTGTGTTGAAGTTGCGGATGTCAGTTTTTTATCCAATTTCTCAGTCGACTTCTTCCTTGTGCGGTGTCAGCGCTTCTATCAATTGCTGTTACACGTTACGGGTTATATGTAAATAGGTAGATAGAATTGAACTTTTTTATTTATGTACCCGTCTTCGTAGATATTTCTAAACGCAACGTATAAACTATGGCCTTACTGCGATTCCTTAACTAATGTATAGTTTATTTGTTTGAACTTGAAAATGAACACATTGGTTGCTTTCTGAATTCGTTAAGTCTTTTAAGTTCCAGTGGTACATCTCTGAACACATGTAATACTATGTATATTTGAATGTCACATCTTGATGTAGCGGCGATGACATCGACGGTGATGACAGATGTGACCGTATATCATAATCATAACGTTTTTTTCCCCCTGGAGCGTGAAATGACCACTTTGTGCTGGACTTACATACTATGTTTTATACGTATCGAATAAATGAACACATTCGTTTCGGTGGCTTGTTTGCAGATGAAAACAAGTCAGTCAGTCATTTTTGTTGATTTTATGTATGGAAAAATTGTTTTAAAAGTTCGTGAAATGATGATTTCAAAATCATTTTGGCTTATCGATGGGGACAGTCCATCGGAAACCACGGCCATCCGCCTCTACCGATTTCACACTGAAGTGACCCATAATTAGTAGATGAAATTGAAGATGATGAACTCGACATGTTACTCTCAAAGAGTATAAGCTCGGGTGGAAGTCACCTGTTCATACAGGGTCATGTTGTGTTCGGTACAGCGTAGTAGAAAAGAGACACAACAATGAGAATCACTTCACTGGGTCAAACCGCACCCACATGGTGCCATAGGTTCGGATCCGAATAAGAAGTTGCACTTTGCACTCAGGATATGACTTTCTTTTCCTTCTCAAATGATTTCAACTTCTTTCCCTCGCCATTAACTTCTCAATTTGATCTCCTTCGTCTTTGATTTATTCTTTGGCAGAAATGTATAACCTTTGACGGGGGAATAGCCCCCACACGCACAAAAATGCACAAGATTCCCAAGTATTTCAGAGTAAAAGTGTACACAAGTTAAGCGACAGAAGTTTCGGGGAAAGCCAAAACTATTAACAAAAGCTCTTTGTCAGGACTATATTTTGGTGTGAATCAGTCGGATATTCTTTCTTTTTTGTTAGAGGTCAAAAGAGATTCGGTCAACAAGGGAAGAACTTTAAGAAAATGACAGACTCAAAAAAACTTTTCCCAAGTAAAAAAAACAACAGTTACTATTGAAGGAGAGCGATAGAAAAGAGAATTAAGAATTATTAAGAAACGATTGCCCAAACCAGCTTCTGAACCATCTTGCTTTCCTTGGCCTACAACATGCGCTGCAGGAATGCAAATCTAATTGCTTTTTCCCATTAAAAATAATACACCAAAGGACAGTTTTTTCCACATTTCCATACCCCCCATAAAAATTGAGAAATGAAAAAAAAAACCCGGAGGAAAACAAAATCCCAAAAGCACGAATCCAGACTCAATTTCCTTCCTTTTTGATCTGGAGAAAAGTTCACACAGTCACAGAAGAGAAAGATTTTCCTTTCAAAGTGTCACTGTTCACAAAAAAATTGTGTGTGTGAAAAAACTAAACTTTATATATATATATAGGTGTGAATTTCAAATTTTTTTTTTTATAATCAAATCTAAAAGAGATTTTTTTTTTCGAACAGAATTTAAGAATATATTCACTCACACTAAAAAACATACAAGAGATATACAGAGTTTTTGAGTGTGTGTGTGAGAGGGAGAGAGAGAGGAAAAAGTTTTATTTTCAACACCAAATCGTAAACATTGAAACACTGCACGAAGTGCGTCAGTTGAATCTCAGCTTCGGGGGGCTACGCATCCAAAAATCCCCCTCCAAACGCACTTCATCTCCTCTATACTCTATACAATTTTTCTCTTTATATATCTCAAATCCATACAAGAAGAAGAAAAAACTCATACCAGTATAATAGGAGCCCTAAGAGGAGGAACTCTTCTCTGGTATGAAAGAGGATTTTTCGAGAAGAAAATGAAGCAACTGCAACATTCGAAAATATATATACATACTCATAAACATGCGTAAGTAGTAAATACACACATTTTCTCCTTATAGTTACCTATGGGTATATATAAATATATATATCCATTATAATTATATATACCTTTCTCTATAAGCACGCACAAAATTACACTGTAACACTCAAACACTGTACACTACGCACATACACGCATATACGCACAGTGTAACACAGTGTATCCGCAGAGAGAGCTCTGAGCTCTCTTTCACGCACTTTTTACGCATGTATACGGGGTTGGAGAGTGATCGAGGGGGAAAATATAGAAAATCAACGTGAAAGGGTCAATGTATGTTTCTCTTCAACTTCATTTCATAGTCTTTTTTATGTATTCAAAAAAGTAACACATTGCATACGTATATATTAGTATTATAGAAAAAGCAAAAATCTCTATTCCTCTGTTTTTCATTATGAACCTTTTTCTCTCATCTCCTCATCTCAAAAATCCATGTAAAGTAAGTAACTCCCTAACTGTGCTCTTTACTTTGCTTTTCATACCCTCGAAAAATGTTTTTTTTTTCTCTTTCGTTTTTCAGTCTCATCTGTACATAAAAGATCTTGTTCTCCTCCTCTTATTTTTTCCCCCTTCTTCTGTCCTCTGAGCCCTATGTCGTCTCTCCAATACATAAAATCTGTAATAGTAGTGTATGTATATTTTTCCCACCAAGAACCCTTTTTTTTCACAAAGATTATATACCTGTATTTACATGGTCAGAGTCAGAGTCTATGGCATACGATTAGAGATTCCGTTTTTTTCCCCTTAAGCCATTTGTCCTATGGATTTACATCTGTCTCCAGTTTTTCACCGGATTTTGTTGGGGTTGTGGTTACGCGGAGGATTATTGGAGAAGAAAATTGTCGGATTTTGGAACCTCAAGTGGGGGAAATATGTATTTTTTTTTTTTTTGAAATAATCATCTCAGGTATATATTCTTCTTTTTGGGTATAGATACTTGGAATCACAGGAACACAGACGGGGAGAGATCGGATAATAATGTGTATGCGGGTTAGGATTTTTAAATGTATGTATATGTACTATCACATTTTTATTTGTTTTTGTTGGCAGTGATTTCTTTCGGTTGAGTCCTTAGTATTTAATGCTTACGCTTGATTTGAATATTATGTTATTGGATATTATATTATTATTCGAGAATCGAGGATGTGGCATATCTTTCAACGTTTCAACCCTTTTCATTCACTGCTCAGCTGCTCCAGTTTTTTTTTTTTTTCCTCTCTGTTTCAGGCTTACGCAATTGCATACGAGACCACCAATCGCACTGTGGGTTGAGGGATTTTTTGCCTTTATAAATACAAACTGTGCGTAGACTGTAGATGTATCCTGTTTTTGAAGAAGAAGTTTCTGTTATTTCTAAGAGTGTTCCATGCTATAGATATACTTTATTTATCATATAATGCGAAAAGTTACAGATCTTTTACCATATAAGAATAAGAGTATGACGAGAGAATGAGATATGACATCTATCTGCACGACAGTACGAATTACGAATGTGTAATAAGTACATAAGGCTTATTTCGACAGAGTATATTAAAATAAGTATACAAAAGTATTTGCGTGCTTTCTGTACATCCTCTCTCAATTGTCTGATATAGTTTCGGGACCATTATTATTATTTAGTACGGAACACGCGAATAATTACGACTGTCATTAACTAATATTAGCTGAGTTGAAGTAAATATTTTTACATATTTTTAGTCGAAAGTATACTGTATACACTACTCACAGTGCACTACTACTAAATAAACCAATAATCAGTTCTGCTATATACTACACCAAAGTTTAGTTTCCGCGCCGAAATAAAGTGCGTGTCTGACGAAACAAAAATGCATATGTGCGAATTTGACGGCTCTGTCTTGTCTCCTGATTTAAAAGGCGGAAAGTGGCAGTGTTCTTGAATGAATAGTATAAACGGATGAAGTGTGCGGTTTAGTGGCAAAATTATTGAAGTTGTGCAGTTCTTTCAGATAATTATTTCTTTAATAGAATACTCATTGTTTTTGTGCTCGTCGCAGGGTCGGCATTTTGTGATTTCCTGTTTACATACGTTTTTTTTTTTACAAATGGAATTCTGGTTGCTTGAATGCCGGTAAATAAGTGGACATGTGCTCGTAGTTTTGCTGACTTTTTTGTGTTCTGTGCTACTTGTTGAAGATACTGATTTCATAGAAGCACTTAATTATCGGGACGTGACATCAGTATGGTGTTCAAGGTGATACATTTCCTGTCGAATGCGTGATGATATTAATTATAGAGAGCAATATTACAGCCATTGTTCGTTACATTATCTTGGGTTATGTCATTCATTCCGTAGTAGTTTGTAGTTATGTATCTAAATAAACTAAATATCGGTGTTGGAAATTATATTAAATATGAAGAAGTATCGTATTCTTATTCCATATAGGTTCGTGAAATTGGATTTTGTGGCAACATATACACAAATTGGTTTTGCACGTGGGGTTGTCCCAGAATGGGATTTCGTCGAATGTACTCAGTCAAAGCACAGCAGACAGCTCGGGCATCGGTGGTCCAGGAGTATTTAAAAGGACTTCAAAGTGGCAGGAGGGCAACATTGGCCTCGGCCATTACTTTGGTTGAAACTTCTCATCCCGAGAAAAAAAGGACGGCAAATGCTTTGCTGAACGCCATTATGCAAGATCCTAATAGGAAATGTGGTTACAGAATAGGTATTACGTAGGTACTGTTAATCGTTACTGGCATGTGTGAATGTTCATGTGATTTAATGTGTCACTGAGCAGGAACAAAAATATTATGTATTATAGTTTGGGATTCATATTCTTGGTAAACTTAAATTTATTATTTTATTATTTTGTAGGAATTTCTGGTCCTCCAGGGGCAGGAAAATCAACATTTATAGAAACTTTTGGCAAATTTTTAACTTCTTTGAACTACAAGGTGGCTGTCCTGGCCGTTGACCCTTCTTCGTCAGCAACCGGTGGGTCACTTTTGGGTGATAAAACCCGTATGCCAGAATTGACTAGGGATCCAAAAGCATACATTCGACCTTCCCCAGCAAAAGGTTGCCTGGGTGGCGTCACGAGGTCTACCAACGAAGCAATTGTACTTTGTGAATATGCCGACTACAATATAATTTTAGTGGAAACAGTTGGTGAGGTTTAAATAATTTTCTTTTGTTTAATTCATGTTTGACAGCGATTGATTGATGGAATCGTTGAGCCTTCTGTTTCGTTTAAGTGAGCCAAGTATTAACAACTGAAGGCAGACATGATAAAAGTCATGTTTGTTCATTTTGTACAGGTGTTGGGCAATCCGAATATGCTGTAGCTAATATGGTCGATATCTTTGTGGTATTGCTTCCTCCTGGAGGAGGAGATGAATTACAAGGTGTGAAACGAGGAATTGTTGAGAAAGCAGATTTGCTGGTTGTGACTAAAGCAGACGGCGATTTGCTGCCAGCAGCACATCGGACTCAATATGAATACACGGCAGCCATTAAATTCATGAGACAAACCAATCCGAAATGGAAAACAAAGGTTTTTGGACTTGCAACGTTTTTTGCTTAAAATCACTAATATTTTTTTTAGTGACTATTTAGTTGGCAATAACTTCCTACTGCAGCTCTTCTCAAAGAAATTTTGCCACACAAACAAAGCTAGCAACATGTTTTGCTTGTATTAGCAGTAACTGTGTTACCCTCACTCCTCATATTTTTAGGAGCTTCTAAGAACCAGCAATCAATGGCCTACAATTATTTATGGCTTTGTGCACAGGTTATGTCAGTGTCAGCGAAGGCAAAAGAAAATATCGACAAGTTTTGGAATGAAGTTTGCCATTTCCGCACGAAAACTGAAGAAATGTTCGAAGCAAAAAGGAGTGAACAACGAACTATCTGGATGTGGACACATGTTCAAGAAGGCTTGGAGCAAATGTTGTTACAAGATTCAAGACTGAAAGATTTAACTACCTCTTTGCTTGCCAACGTTCGAGAAGGCAAAATTTCTCCTGGTTCAGGAGCAGATGAGATTATATCTATGTTTCATATTTCGAAGAAACAATGGTGAACATGAGGTCTAAATCCGCTTTATATTTAATATTTAACCTTTGTTGGTGCTTGAAACCGACGTTCTTCTCCAGGAAGATCGTTCAATGACTCTGGCTAGTCTTGAAATAAAAGTTACATGTTTTCGATATTTTAGCCATTTGTATACACATAATGAAATTATTTTCCTAGGTAGCATAGGTATAATACACAAATACACTAATGGTTGTAGTTTGGTAGTTTGACCTTATAAACATACCTGGAAAAACTGGTATACGCTAATATGCAGACACCCCCCCCGTCTCCCTGGGGAAAAAAACAAGTTTTTGTTCGGCGTTAACACCCCATGACCGGCCGAAGGCCGGTCAGGGCCAGGACACTCCTCCCGGTGTCCGCTCGGTTTTTCGGGGTATGCTTATAAACCAAATACTTTTAAGATCCAGTGAAAACGTGAAACTTAAGGCCTCTTCCAAAACATATATATTTGCGCCATCGCCTAGAGTTGTAGGAAGCGTGCACATGAAAGAAAAGTATGATTTTCGTCAGCTGGAGCTGAGGTAGCAAATTCATAGAATTGAAGCAAGAAGAATAGAATGAAGGGAAGGAACCATTGAAAATCCATGTCAGACTGCGGGAATAATTGAACAGAGACGAATGTTTTTAATTCCAAGTTGGAATTTCCAACCGTAAACGTCGTGTCCGTGATGTGTTCTTCTGTTCATGCTTGTGCTTCTATCCTAATATAGTAAATTTCCCTTATTCTCTTTATATGTGTGTTGTACTACTGTATTATTCCGCTATAAAGACGGGCGCAGAGTTTTACATTGAGATTTTTATTTATTTCATGAATGTACGGAATTCTGTGAAGTGTGTTTAAAAACAATATAAATAATAAAAAAAAAATTAAAAAATCTTCCACCAGCTGTGTTAAGTTTGTGTCTATCTAAAGGATTCAAAGGAAAAAGTATAAGAAGTTTGCATTTGCAGTATTGCAGTGCTTTGAAATCAAATTAATGTACAGTTGTTTGACCGTGTAATCAGTAAGTAAATGCACCATCATGTATAGTCGATAACTTTCTAATTTTTTTTCCGATTGCTTTTAAACGTTTGCCAAAAGTAATAAGTTGTATTATTCGTGGTTGAAGGCCTTTAGGAAAGTCTTGTAGTATACTTTGTTTTTTTAGAAAGGCATGCACATTTTGAGTGAACATTAGTACAGATATGTTGTAACTGTATATATGCGGCCACAAGTGTCTCTTTCCCTGTTACTCTTAACAAATGTTCGCATACGGTAGTTAATTAGGTGGATGAACTTCATTTGTAGTTGGTGTTTAAAACTGCTAACAAGTGATGGATAACGAACCGGAAACCCTGGCCGCCGGTGATCCCTCTGTGGAGAAGGAGAATGAGAAAAAGAAAAAAAAGAAGAAGAAGCCGGCTGAGAAAAAAGTGGAAGAACCCAAGGAACCACAGAGGAAAGGGCCTAGTAAGAAATTAATTGCTGCCAAACAAGAAGCGATTCGAAAAGCCAAGGAGGAAGAGGAAAGACTTCAACAGGAAGAAGAAGAGAAATTGAGACGATTAGAAGAAGCTGATGATGCCCGGCAAGAGAAACTTCGACTGGAGAAGGAGAAGAGGGAAAAGAAGAAGCTTAAAGAGAAGGAAAGGATCAAAAGGTTAAAGGCCGAAGGGAAGTTTGAAACAGAAAAGCAGAAGCAGGGTCGTCTGCGGGCACAGGCAATGTTAGAATCTCTTAAAGCTCAAGGTATTGATATTCCTCAAACTGGTGGTGACAAGAAACCCAAGATGGGGACAAGGGTAAGACCCAAGAAGAATCAAGTTCATTCTCAGCAGAGTACTGAGGAGGTGACAGAGGAGAATAACAAAGGCGATGCCAATTTGGAAGCTGATACGAGAACCGAAGAACAAAAAGCGCAGGAAGCGGCCGAAGAAGCAGCACGTGTTAAGGATGCTTGGGACGAAGAATCCAGTGATGATGAGGGAAGTAAATCTGGGAGTCAAGAAGCTTCCGCAAATGTTGAAAAAGACGTTCCTTCAGCAGAAGTTCCCACAAACGATAATGAACAAGAAAATGGAGAACAGGATGGTGACGATACAGAAAATGATGATTCAGATTCGGAAGATGATGAATCCGATGATGACAGCGAAGGTGGTAAAAAGAATGACGGAGAACGGCGGAAAGAAAAGGCGTATGATAGAATACACAAGCGGCGAGAAGAAAACGAGAAGAATCGTAGTTTGAAAAACTTAAGAGCTCCAGTGGTTTGCGTCCTCGGTCATGTCGACACAGGAAAAACAAAAATTTTAGATAAACTCCGTCGTACCCATGTCCAGGATGCTGAAGCTGGTGGAATCACGCAACAAATCGGGGCTACCAACGTGCCTATAGATGCAATTAAAGAGCAGTCAAAATTAGTTAAAGGGGTACGTGTTGAAATTTGCAATCATGGTTTGAATACATCTAATTACTATACGCAATGATAAACGCATATTTATTTTATTGTCTTTCCCTTTTTGTCTTTGTACAGTTTGCTGATTTCGAGCTAAAATTACCTGGATTGTTAATTATCGATACACCTGGTCACGAATCTTTTAGCAACTTACGGTCAAGAGGATCATCCCTCTGTGATATTGCTATCCTGGTTGTTGACATAATGCACGGACTGGAACCCCAAACCCTAGAATCAATTAATTTGCTCAAGTCGAAGAAAACTCCTTTTGTGGTAGCCTTAAATAAAATCGACAGGTAATATTTTTTACTGGATTTATATTAATCCTGCTTATAGTTCAGAATTTTATTGATTCTAGTTCATTAGTTAATATGGTTGTTGTATAATGAAATGTTTCGTTATGTATACAGGTTATATGACTGGCAATCCACGAATAGCCGAAAAGATGTTCGCGATGTTCTAAAAAGTCAGCCTCGTAATACATTAGTAGAGTTCGAGAAGCGAACCCAAGAAGTGATAGTTCAATTTGCGGAGCAGGTTATTTATTTGTTACTTGCTACTTTAAAGCCATAAAGTCAATACACATATCTCGACTGATTGTTTTATTTGTTTTTCTGTTAATTCCTCATAAGTTTCATGAGTCGTCGTATTATATAATATATGCATCAGCAATCTATATATCTGAATATTGCCATTATATTGCAGGGTTTAAATGCAGCTTTGTTCGATCAAAACCCGGATCCAAAAACATATATTTCATTAATTCCAACCAGCGCTCTGACTGGCGATGGCATGGGGAATTTAATGTCTCTTATTGTCGAGTTTTCGCAAAACATGCTAGCCAAACGGCTAATGTTCTCACAAGAGCTCCAGGTAAACTCACTCATTTAGCTCCTACGGTACAGTGTGAATTGAATTTAATCAATGTTATTTTGTTCTTATTATCAGGCTACCGTGCTGGAAGTTAAAGCAATTCCAGGATTGGGAACAACAATAGATGTGATATTGGTGAATGGAACTCTAAGGGAAGGAGACACAATAGTTTTAGCTGGAACTGAAGGACCGATTGTCACTCAAATTCGATCATTACTAACACCACAGCCTATGAAGGAGCTTCGAGTTAAAGTAAGCGTTGATTTCAGTTTTATTTAAGTCAATCGAAGACGCTTGAGAAAGGCATCTCGTCGTGAATATTATTATGCCACAACCAGAAATAGTGTTTAAATTAAGTACGTACCACCTTGAACTTTTTATTTTATAAAACGTTAATGATTACGCTGTTTTGCTATTTTAGAACACATACGTGGAGTTTAAAGAAATTGATGGCGCGATTGGTGTGAAGATAACTGGCAAAGATTTAGAAAAGGCCATTGCTGGCTTAAACGCTGTGGTAGCTTTCCACCCTGACGAAATTGAGGTTTGCAAAGAAGAAGTTTCGCAAGAACTGAAATCAGCTATGAATGCTATTCGATTATCAGAAAGAGGAGTATATGTACAAGCTTCGACACTGGGATCTCTCGAAGCTTTGCTGGAATTTTTAAGAACTTCAAGCATCCCGGTAAGTCAGTTTTACTTGCTGTGCCCTGTCGCATACTTCACGTACAGAAAGAGTCATAAGTTTGTTGATTAAAGTTAGTCAACTACGTTTACTTGTTCAGAGGGATTATTCTTATTCTTAACCTTAAGAGACTAGGGAAAATTCGAACCTACCTGTGTAATTAATGTAAGTAGGGGGGTAATAGCTATTTATTGTATTTTTAAGCACGGTTTCATTTTTATTGTTGTATTTGCGGTTTCACACAATTTATTCTCTTTTGGGTAGTGGGTACTTCGGTTTCCTCCCAAAATACGAAATAACGACACGTATTGTTTCAAGGACTCATAGTAGAGTTGCTTCTACCTTGATTCCTAACATCATTGATTTGTATGATGATACGCAGTCATTTGTAATTGAATGTAACGATTGTACAAACCTGAGTCTAATCGTAAGTGCACAGAAATGATTAAGCCCGAGTCTCTGTAAATGTAGCTATTTTATGACAAAATTACTCACCGGACGTGTATTTCTTTCATTTATTGTAAAGTTGCTTAAAAATTTCATGCCGGTATCCACATCTGTGAATTAGTTCAAATTATTTCTCGTCGCTGCTCCGAAGTCCGAAGGAATAGAACGTGTAAAGATGTATCTCGCGGTGACATGAAAATATGAATGAATGAATTGAATACTTAGTCTATCATTTTTAGTAGCAAAAATGTTTTTGTTAATATGGATTTTAATATGTCCCTTGGCCTGACAACGCAAAAGCAAGGAGCTGCGTTCATATTTCAAGCAGTCAGCAGTGAGGTTGGAACCTTTGCATTTATTTGTGTTATCTGAAACTTATAAAGTTTGGGGACTTTGTTATAGAATGAGTTAAGGATCTGAGAATACCTTGGCAGTCATGATATTAGATGTTATATTAACAGTGCGCAAAAATGTAGTCGCGCTAGTTCTATGCTATCTTACGAAACCTCTAAAGTAATTTTATAGCATGATTGCTTACAACTAAAAGCTGGATGTGAACAGCCTCGAGATTCTAGAAGGTTCAAGGTAGTTCGTCAGATTTGAAATCCCATCTTAAATTGAGATTTTCTGAATTTCACGAATGGAATTGCACTTGCGGAATAGATTAAGGTAATACGTTGCTGTGTGTTTCTGTTGGATGTTAATATTAGTCATTGTTTTACCTTCCAATTGCAAATGATTGGGCCTTTCATCGCCGTCATAGCTCATGCAGCAATGATGGTCCGTAGCAGTCTGTCAGTTTGAGCGTCGCAGATCGAATTTGCCGGAGCCGGAATTACAAGGACCTCAAATTAATGTCGACTCCTCACTGCTGACATCCTGTATATCATGTGAACTTTGGTTGCTGTACTTAACACTACATTAATAAGTTCACTGCAGTGGTGTGCCTACGTGGGTGTTTCAAATGCATATGGACTACGGCCATTGACCACAAGTTATCATGACAATGGTGGATTTTAGCTAGGACTCTGATTGACTTGATAGACTTATTTAGCAAAGGCCGACCTTGTTTTTAATAAACCAGCACTGTACTTATGTTGAACAACCCAGCGCACCAAGTTTGAGCATCAGAAGAGATGGTATGAGAGTGTGAGCGCTCATGTAAACAAGGAAAACCCCTCTTATCTCATCTCTATACAACATAATACTTGGTTCGTGTTAAATGCTGCTCAGATGATTGGTTTGCTGCAATGGTTTAAGTATGCATTTCGAAAGCTCTGGTTCATGATACCTTGTATAGACTATTTTATTACCGTGTTCTAGTTATGTGAGTGTATTCTCCTTTGGCATGGCTAGGATGTCGACTGGCGTCTGGTTCAGTACAGAAGACATAATATTATAAGTTCACGAGGTTCTTATAGCCCACGTTCTTCAAATTGTCAGGATGTCCATTGACACTTTTTACTCTGGTTGTAATTAAAAGAGGGAAGCTAGCATCCGTTTTATCGCAGTGGTGACCATGGCTGCGCTGTAGAACATATTCTGATAAACTGTAAGTGAAATCTGTGATCTTGGAATTGTATGTACTCTGGAACATCGAAGCGAATTGAAGTGTAAACCCTTCTTGCTCTCGCTAGGCATAAAGAAAGCCATAGGTTTGGCCCACTATTTTATGTATATATATGTATGTATGTACATAGCTACATAGTACAAAGGTAACTTATATATGTATACATGGTTTTAGTAGGTAGTAGGCATTGGCATAGTCGCGTGGAAAAACTAGCAGAGTCAAATGGTTGCTGTTTTTTCGCACCTGGTCGCCCCCTCATCTCAGGATGAAAAATATGTGGTTGTGATACACAGATAAGCATGCACATATGGATGAATTGAATGAAATAATAACCGAAACAATTTCCGCCAGAAAATACTCTGGAGTTACGAGCGTTCACGATTTCTTATATAATATTCGTTAAGACTATTTCGTGTATATTCAATTAGTTTTTACTAATTGTAATGGTAAGCAACCAGCAATTTGGATTAAACGTGCAGGTATAGGTAATATAGGTAATAGGTATACTGTGTACCCACGTGATGGCAATAGCTGGCGGTGAGATGGCACTTAAAAAGATATAGAACGGTTCTTTCTCACATCCCTTAGTAAATTCTTGTAGGAACAATGCAGTAATGAGTAAAATGAAAAACTAGAGCTGGTTTGATTTAATGTGAATACGTATTTAAAAAACTGAAGATTCTCGTTTCGTTCTGAAACTTGTGATCCACTCGAACATTCCAACGTGAGTACATAGAGAACATGCATGCAGTGAAGAGGATGTTGGTGAGAAAGGATACGTGCATAAATGTGAAGAAGAGGGGATGAGCAAGACAATTTTCCTGTTCACATAAGGTTGCAAGAATTATAGCATAATGAAACTGGAAAAGTCAGCCAGTTGTAAATCCTGTAAGTTTATATTGTCAGGTTTTGTTCACATTGTGCCATTTCCGTTTAAGCTTTTCCTTTCGACTTTCTTGTGTATTGCCCACTTTAGAAAAGGTGGTTATATAACAACGTCGTTAATACTCCCTCGCCTTAGTCGCAATTACTATGTCGAGAAACTCGAGGGATTTTTTTCTTTGTCCAAAGTTTTCTGAAACAATTTCGGAACAATTTTCCCATTTCCTGACTCTATTTCTCACAGAACATGGATTTTGCAGGAGTAGTTAGTTATAGAGGAGACCTTGACTAAATGCGGGTTTCTCAGTATCTATGTTCACTTTTATCTGCCCTCTGAGAATGAATTCCCACGTAATAGGTTGTCACGTATGTAGGTAACATGTGCAGCAACCGGCAACACAAGTGTACTCTTCGTCGACATGCTTTTAAAATAGAAGTATGACATACGTATTTTTGAAAGGGAAGGTTGTCTTTTGTGTTACTGTCTCTACTTGTAAGTAACACAAATGTGTTTGGGTATGTCCGTCTTATCTGAACGGCGCTTCCTGCTTATTTCCATTGTACTCGTTTTAGGCTATTTTGAACGTCTCTATAAAAACAGCTTTCTTCAAGTTCTGAAACAGATTTGGCCATTTATCGACTTGAAATTTAATTTATTATGTCTTCAGTATTTAGGGATCATTTTTGCTGAAGACTAAATTTCATTTGAATTTGGGACAATGCTTCTCTGATATCTTTCACACGTTGGTTAAATGCATTTAATCTATCTTTTAGCACAGTAATAATAAGTAGTTTTTAGACTTTTTCTTCGCTACGATGACTAGGTACTTCTATCTCCAATGGTTTAGATTCGTATTTAGGAGGATCTAGTTGCATCAAGTTGTTTAGTACGTCAGAACTAGCAAAGAAGTAAGTAATGGATTTTTTGCCGGATGTATTTTTGGGAAACGTAAAACTCCCGACTTCCCGTTTTCTCATGCCATCCTACATGGAGGAAAAGATTATTAATTCTTTTACATACACGCCTTTTTTTAGAACGGAGCGCGCCCAAGGGCTTCAAACCTGCAGAGTATGTAGTCTATGTAGAAGGGATTTTATTTTACAAGAGAATTTGTCTTTACAGCCGTGAGATGAAGATGAGCACAAATATATACATACACATATATATAATGTATTTGTGCATGTATTTTTTATACTCCATTCGTGTGTGTACGTTAATAATGTGGCTTTCAAAATGATGCGGTAGACATGTGTAAGTAACAAGAACGAAGTAGTGAGAGCGTAAAAGAGTGTATCACAGAAAGTCTGTGGGAAGTGCTGTAAAGAGGAAGGAAGTTGTGTAGGAATGATGGTTTTCCGCTCAAGTAATCAAGGGCGAAATGAGCGTCTTTCCGTTCATTATTGCATCCTTTCCCTGCTCGCCCCATTCATTGAAAATCTTGGGCTGTGGCACGCAGTCTGTATACAGTATACATATGCGTGTATGTATTCATGTGTTCCAAATCTTGTGCACATAGTTTTTACGGCCTTCCTTTCTTCTGTAGTCTTGAACGTTGTATTAGGTGAAAAGGGTTTCTTTCTTTTTCCTTTACTTAAAAGTCGTGCATTACTTAACGGTGTAGTATGTAATGGAAATACTCATGGGATATACGATGTTTTTCTTTTACAGCTCGTGTATGGTATATAATTCTATAGGTAGAAACTGGAAACATAAAAAACAGGGAAACGGTTCCAATTTCGTGCCGACAGCATTAATTTTTACACATTGTGTTTCTTAAATACCCGACTATCTTATTGGTGGGAAATTCACATGTGGAAGTGATCCATCGCGTTTAATTTTTTTCTCTTCTGTAGCTTTATTTCCCTATTTTCTTGTCTGTACTAATCAAAATTGAAGGAACCAAGCTGCGTCTTTATAACATTTATGTGTGCAGAATTAAAAGCTGGATGTGTACGATGATCATGTGGGAATTGAAAAAAATTGCCTACATGGATGCAATGTGAACTTGAAAATTAACCGTGTGCATAGTTGTCTAAACACGGTAACACTTCATATAAGCGGCCAGAACAAACAAAGGATGGGACTTTCCTACTGGCAATCAAAGAGTATTATTAATACTTAATATGTATCGTATTTTACATGTAATGCAGCACAAAGTTTATAGTAATTTGATACGTGTCAATACTACGTAAGTTTCATGACAGCATCATCGATTGCATACTTTGCGGCACTTTTGTGACAATTGTTATGCATAAATTGTTAATTCAAAAAGGTTCAGTATCCTATATTATATGCTTTCCCAGATAGTAGCGATAAATACAAATACTGATTTAACCGTTTAGGTTGTCTTTATACAGCTTAAGGCGGGTTAAAAGGTAAAATCAAATCTTTGGTACTAGTGTGTTTTCTGGTTCGGTCCTACCTGTCGACGAACGAAATTAATGACTAGCAACTCGCACCTGAAAATTTCGTAGTCCCACCGAATATAG
Source organism: Disparrhopalites patrizii (assembly GCA_034698585.1). Classification (NCBI taxonomy): domain Eukaryota; kingdom Metazoa; phylum Arthropoda; class Collembola; order Symphypleona; family Sminthuridae; genus Disparrhopalites; species Disparrhopalites patrizii. The sequence continues at coordinate 22,612 of JAQGBT010000428.1, forward strand.
AGCGCGATAGGTCAGTAGTCAGTACGTAGTGTACGTACGTAGTGTAAGAACAGTGAGTGGTAGTCTTACAAATGTTGATGAGAAATTAGTATTGCTACCACTGACCAGCTCATCATATGTTCGAACTAAGATAATTGTTTTCTGCTCAGGAAACTCCGTAAAAAAGTAACAAAAAACTGCCGTCAACAGATGTTTTTCAGGAAGAAGTAGGTTAGCTCACCGAGACAGTTGTGTCTGAAGTCTGAACACAGGTAGCCTGCACAGATTACGGAGAGGGTTAGTTATTGCCTGCGTTAATGAGGATGTGCTATGTATGTGAGTGTATGTACAGGCATTGACGTTCATTTTATGTACCACCTTTCGTCTCTCAAGGGTCCAGTTTTAGAAATCATGAGTTACTTTCCTTTTTTTTCGTGTGTCAGAGATTTAAGGAAATATAATGTATAGCAGGCTGCCTCTTGGGGTATAATAATAGTACCACTAATGATAGACGAAGAAACAGGAAGTCGATCACAATACGTGAAAGGTGGTTGGGTTGAATGCATGGTGGCTGTGTGTAAAGTTTTTTTTTGGTGGTAATGCGCCTTCTCGGGTTTTTTCTCAGTTATGAATGGTGTTTCAAGATTAAGGTCTTGTTGCTGAATATACAGATGATTCAGATAGTAGGGAGGAAACGGGATTAATGTATGTATGTATACACTCTGTAATTTTGTGAGCGGTTGTGTGAGATGGGTGTGTAGAAGAAAAGAAGGCAGGTGTGCTTCGTGACATCAGCAGTATGACTACGGAGAAGAGACGAAATAAATAACTAAACCATATGGAAGGTGCAGAGAAAGAGGTGGGAGGAGAGAGAAGGAGAAGAAAAAGACAGGTAGTAACGTAGTAAGTGAGCTTGTTTATTCCGCGGAAGGGAAGGGTTTCCCATATGTATACACTCCATGTTTTAAGTGAATTACCTCTTCCATCCTGTTCAAATACGACGAATGACGGTGGTTACCCACTCCAGGCCATCTCTTCCTACCATTAGGTGTACCCTAAATCTGTTTGATGTACATATGTATATGTATTATGTATGTAGAGATACTTCTCGTTCGGTGTGATTATTTTAGGTGTTGGAAAAGGAGCGGAAGTGGAACTTGGCTAGATTTTAGCATCATATGGTGCCACCGTGATACATTGTGGTTCACTAGATGCCTGGTTTCTTTACACACATGCATAAGTCTGTACATTACATACCTAGTCGCGTTGTGAACTTGTGATTTAAATGGGCAGGAAACCGGCGTTCGCTTTGACTCTTCCAGTTAAATAATGATTGAGATTTGTATGCTTTGTATATGCCAGATATATATGCCTGGCACTTACATTTCAGTGCTGGTCGTTTATGGATGTATGAGGAACTTAATTTTTTATTGGGATTCATTTGCGCTGAGCTTGTACGTTATTATGACTTGGGAACAACCTTGTGACACTAATGATATACATATATGTACGTATTAAATTCGTGTGTAGTGATTAGTGATGTAGCAGTGATAATAAGGGATTCTTTTTTTTTTTTGCCTTCCTGCAGTACTCGGGCATCCGAATAGGTCCTGTGGTTAAGAAGGACGTTATGAAGGCCTCCATCATGTTGGAGCATGACAACCAGTAAGACTGCTCAAAATCAATTCACACTTTATTTGAATGAATAAATTGTTTATGATTTAGGTACATATTTATATGAGAATGTGATTTTGCTCTAGTCATGCATACATTATGTAAGTGCACTTATATGCACTGCCAAACGGACATCTAAATAATAGTTGCTCGTCTGGGTTCATTAGTGTAGCAAAATAAAACAATCGCTTGTAAGTAGAGTAATGCTACAACTGTTATTACGAACATGACTTATGAAAAGTACTTTCGCAGAGTTTTTGGGTGACCGTTGTTAAACCTATTTGCAATGGACGTAATATTTTGTATCCACTAATACACAATGAGGAGTGCTAATGACTGTGATGGCACACTCTGTCATCACTGAATTGCTGTTGTCGTCATGCGTACTATGAGTGGTTCTTGATTGAACCCTGTGACGAATATTTAAAATTCTTCTCGTTCTATATGCTTGGCTTTAGAGAGATCATATGTGTCATGTGTAAAGTGCAGCCGTCGTCGCGATTGTAAACAAAATATATACAATTTGGCAGTTTTCATTTTCCTTATTACACTAGGTGCACAAAAATTTTATGAACGTAAAAATGAAGTAGTACCTGCTTTTATGACTACGGACAGGCTTTGCTATGTCGACGTGCTGGAACGGAATCCCTCCGTGTGCCCAATAAGTATGAAGGGCTTCTGATAAATACAGGTGTGAATTTTCAGTTGATACAACAATTATTTTGTAAATCTGTCCCGTCACAGATATGCTGTCATCCTTGCATTTGATGTCAAAGTGGAACGCGATGCCCAAGATTTAGCAGACAACCTTGGTGTCCGAGTATTCCGAGTAAGTATCTCAATAATGTCATTTTATTTATTTTCTCTTGTCCCCACTCTTGTTTGAAAAAAATGCGTTCATTAATAACAATTATGGGGATGCATTTTCCTGTAAAATTTCAATGTATAGAAATCGTCGCTATTCTGTTTTGAATTTCAACTGATATTTCTTTTTGTTTGCTCGGCAGGCTGATATAATTTACCATCTTTTTGATCAATTTACTGCTTACCAAGATGAACTGAAAGCCAAGAAACGAGATGAATTTAAGCATGTTGCGGTATTCCCTTGTAAACTGAAGATACTTCCACAGGTAATTGTGTCCCTTCTTAATGGAGAAACCTTAAACGTTATCACGGTCTTGTGGAGGAATGCATCCTAGTAATACGTGAAATATTCCGATGACTTTTGCACAGTAACTCTCTATGTTGTGTTTTATTACATCTGCATTTTTAACCAACCTACGGAATTGCAGTGTGATCTCACCTTACTAGAAAAATGTGAATACATATTATGTATATACACTATACACATAAAATGTGCACAACCATTTTCTCTCAGTACATTGTGTAACTCGTTCTGTATACTTATTCTTTTTATTTATTATCATTGCGTTTCAAATCGTACGGTTGTTTTTCCGTATGAACGGTGGGAAAGTACATACATACATATGTATGTCGCATTTCTGCGGCGTGTACCTTACTCGTTCTTAGTGTATGTTCTCGTCAAACTATTTTCTGAACCAGTCAAATTAAATCCCTCAACCTTGAATGCTGAGTTTGGTATTTTTATATTTTGAACGAGATCCGTTAGCTCAGAAAAACTCTCTGCTAGTACAATATTCTGCTTTTCATGAAAAACTGACACTAATAGTGATAAATGTGTAGAATCCATTATCTTAAAATACTTCAAAACATGTACTAAAATCTGTTTGGTTTAATTTCACGTTAATGACTCCTGGAATTGATTTCCACAAAGAAATTAGTCCGTCACAGTTTCCTGGATTGATTTCTAACCACCACTTGGATTCCTCTACTCAAAGTATTTCCCTTAAAGAAGAACGGTAGTACAGAATTTACATCTTGTGTGTGCTTTCAGTTTATTTTTAACACGAGGGATCCGATCGTTGTTGGAGTCATGGTGGAGGCAGGAATTATCAAGGAAGGAACTCCGATATGTGTTCCAGCCAAGGAGGTAAGTTAAAATTAATAATACGTAGACATTTCTACTTAATTTTTATTCTGGTTCACTTGGGCATGGGCAGTCATTAAAATTTGTTTCCCCATTAAATCCTGGGATTCCTAAAATTCGAAATGAAGATCAAGTAAAATGAGCATCATATAAGAAAGGGTCATGTGATGGGCTCCATCACTTGACCGAAAGCATATACTTTTTAGCGCTAGGTAAACAAAGAGCTTGGGAGTTGTGAGTTACAATTAGTATTATATATGTTGTTATCGCAATTTCATGAAATAGTAATGCTTCTGTGTACCTCTCTATACGAAACGAATGCACTATTATCTATTACGTACATGCATGCATATAGGTATGCATTAAATACATGCTTCGTAGACGGCCGGATAAACTAGGTGCATCCCTTTTTGCCCTTTTATGTATATATAAGGATATTATTTTATCTTTCGTGTTGGATGAAAGTTTTCGGATGCTGTACGTGTGGGCTGTAGAAGGATCTTGGAAAGACCACCATAGCCATTAGAAGCTAAGCATTTCAGCGATATCTGTGTGTAATCACGATGGTATTATAATAGGTAACTTGTTAGGAGAGTAGAGAGGGCTCCGCGGCCAATCATATATTAGGAACCGGAAATGATTTGACCGCTTATGTAGATAAAAGTTATATGGTGGCTTGGAAAAAGTTTATTATTGTAGAATGTTTACTGTAGCGTATAGTAAGACTTTTGTTTACACCAACCTTGTGTAGTGCACACTATCCTCCGTGCAAACCTGCTTGGTAGGTTACTCATTTCGTGGACGCACTTCCCTGCGTTAATATGTACTCATCCGAGATCATTTATGCTGTTTCCCGGAGAGCTACCATCTCTATACACCCACACAGATACTTGCTTTGGCAGTAGTAGCAATAGTGGGAAGAACCGGGAGATGGTAGAATAATTACAGCCGCACTGAGCAAGACCATATGGAATAAGAAAAGCCTCAAGGTAAAATATTAAGAAGGAAAAGGTGGTGGAGGAGGATGTGTAGTATATTGGTAACAAAAAGAGTAACAGTCAAACATTTGGTGAATGAAAGAAAGACGACGATCTTTTCATTCACAAAGTGCCTTCCTTACGCCGGGATTCATTCATAGAACAGTTTTTGCGCTCGACAAAATTAGTGTAGTCATAAAAACGGGTATTTAGTACAAGTTGTTGCTGGGTTGAAGGTCTGAACACTACTACACAGTCTCTGCCGTAAAGAGGCAATAATACCGGGGGTATTATTCGTTGGGTATTTGGGAATCCTGATTGTCATTTGTATATGACTACATGCGTTTATGGATTATTCACAGCGACAATGCTCAATATCCGTACCGGCTGCCACACTGGAAGGATGTTGTACTATTATACTCTAGTTACTGTAGACCTCAGGGATAAGTATAACAGACAGGACGTGAAGGACAGTATCGTCTGCGCTGTATGTATAGCTGCTTTTACTATACACTTTTACGTCCATTATAATATCTGTTACTCACAATCAGTGACAAATGAGATACCCTATAGGATACTATGGCAGGTCTTGGCTTAAGCATACTACTACTATCACTACTATTTTGACTGCAGTACCCAAGTTCCTCTAATACATTGACGTTATGACGGTAGTGGAACAATGAATTTCCGGCTCACATTCACCAAAAAATGTGTAGATAGATATGTATTTGGTCCGTAGTACATAAAAGATTTCACGTCCTTTTGCCCCTTCACTGCGTGGCTTTTATGAGGAGATGGGTAGCTAGCTTGGTCACAGAATGCGTGTTCACTGCTTGTTTTGTTAAAATTTATTGGTATAGTAATGTATTCGGCATTCCACTATTTTGGTTCTGTGTAGTTGTAGTATTTGTCATTATGTATTTAGGGTCGTTTGACGGTATAAGCAAGCCGGAAATCTGCTGCTCCTTTGTCCATCACACGAACTTTTTTTTCTCATATAGGGTTTCCATCGGTGAGTGGTTCTGTTTCATTCTAAAGTGATATTCAAAAGTAGATAAACATTTATGTGGAGGTATTATCTGGAGCAAGCATTCATCTGTGTAGAAAAATTATTGTTGTTTTTTCTGTCCATATTGTAGTAAAGAAGGATGTATTTACTTCTCCGTGCTATTACTGTTTTCTTTGCTTTCCGGAGTCTATTTGTTAGGTTTCATGTGCATATCCTAGTAGTCATTATAGGAACAAACTTTTGCAGCCTTCGGCATGGGTGGGTAAGAATCTAGGCATTGTTATAGCATTGTCAATAATGCACTTGTAACAATGTTTTCTTCTCGCACCACATCGTTGGTGCATTTTGCAGAATTCAGAGACTGGCGAAAGATGTGGCTGAAATTATGCTATACCAAGCATACTTGCATAAGTGACTTCACAGCAACTAGGCATTCCCTTTCCCTTGTAGCATATGTGTTGGATGTGTACATATGTATTGCATTTGATAGTTTGTGCAGCTTTATTCCCCCCCCCCCCGCCCAAAGAAAGTGCTACATGATCAAATGTATTAAGCATATTTGGACCAGGTTTAGTGTCAGGATGAAAATTTACGTCAAAAATTACTGAAACTCATTAAAATGCTGTTGTGACTGCTCATGTTCTTTGTCGGCACGAAACTAAATGATTACTTTGATGCTCTCTAGCACTTGCTATGTTTGTTCCTTGTTGATGGACCAATGAGGGTAGGCAAGGTTTTTAATACTTGCAAGAATCACGGGTGTAAGATGCTTCTATATGTTTTGCAGTTTGTGGAACTGGGACGAGTAACAAGTATTGAAATCAATCATAAGCCTATGGAGACCGCACGGAAAGGACAGGAAGTTTGTATTAAAATCGAGCCTATTCCTGGAGAATCGCCAAAAATGTTGGGAAGACATTTTGAAGAGACAGATATATTAGTTTCCAAGGTATGTCTATTTCTTTCTACAGCATGTATGTAGGATTAAATTAATTAATTGTATGAGCTCATTTTTATTTGATTTAATGAGCCGAGGATAATTGGTAGCTACATTTGCGATCGGCGTAACGTATCTCCAAATTTTGCGTGCATTTTTCCCAGTGAAAATTTTTTAAATCAACTAATTGTAAATTTTGACAAGTACTACTGGCGATAGTAATCATGCGGGAAATGTTAATCAACAGAAGTACTTATGACGCTGTGCACTCCGAAAAATCTCAACAGTATTAGCTTTTTATTTTTTAATAACAGCTGGTTTGCGGAACGTTGGAAGAGTTTTAATCTAATGGACGTGAAAGAGAAATATGGACCATTTCCTCTGTATGATCCATGCTTCAACATAATTGTATTGTGTATGTAGTGTGTACTTCAAAGCGTACTGGTTATGGATATGTGTATGTACTTCTGCTTCATGGCACATTAGTGTGCTATGACTCTGACCAGCAACTGATGTACCTTCGTAGTTGGTAGTTCACAGAGGGGCGCTGAATGAGGAGATTTTTTTCTCCCTTGTCTATGTAACGTAAAGCACTGCCAGCATATTCAGTGCATGTAACTTTGGAGATGCGTTATTGCTCGAGTGGCAGGAGTGATACATTGAAATGTGTGTATAGTGTATACACCCGATGAACATTTCCGGGAAAAGGATTTCCGGCGGACGTTCTCACTGCATGGTACTAAAAGTGTATACACATTCCTCTTGTTCATTGCAGATTACTCGGGAATCAATTGATGCGTGCAAAGATTACTTTCGTAATGATTTACAAAAGAGTGACTGGCATTTGATGGTAGAACTAAAGAAAACTTTTGAAATTATGTAATCATTCATCAATATTTTTTGGAGAATGTGCAAAACAAAAAGCTTGAAAAAAAAGAAATAGTAAAGAATTCAATAATTTTATTGCAATTATTATTACTTCAGCTATATGAGATCGATAATTGTGAATGTATTTTGACGTCTCTAAAATCACTCCTGAAAAGAAGAGTTGATGAATTTTGATTACTAATAAAAGAAATTGTATTCTCAGACCTGTTGAATCTACATGGAACAATTAGCTGCATTTTATGCTTTATAGTAGTGGGGGGGGGGTGATTTATTTATGTACATCCAATATCCAATGCTCTATGCTTTCCTCATTTCATTTATTTCGTTAAGATTAAATGATAAACAACTGGATATTTATGTACAAGCAAAATATTTTCCACTATTGTACGTAATTACCTGTAAATGTTACAATCCAAAAGGAAAATGAAGAAATGAAAGCTGATTGTGGCATGGCCTAAACTCGGTTCTCTGCCTTACCCTTTCACCGTACATCCACCCCTATAGGCTCGTAATGTAGCGGGTTCAATACTGTCATACCGTGTGATGTCTTGTTTAGCTTAAATAGCTCCGTGATAATCACATGATTCTTAATTACCCTTGGCACGTCAGAGTGAATACACTGATGTTTTCCCCCACCAAATTGTTGAAGGTAATGCACATGTAAAATCCCATACTATTCCATTTATATATCACATTTACATTACATCCTGCATTTTGCATTCAACTCTTCCAATCTTTCCTTGTAATCCAGCCTGCCGGAAAGGCACTCTCTCCGAAGCAGAACAGTTTTTTTTTTCACGATGCGTGACTACTCTGATGTACAGCCCTGATTTTAGCTTAATTTTGATAGCTTAATAGTGTATATATGGAAACATCAATACATACATCCATCATGATTTGCCTTGTACTGACTTGCATACCATATTCTGAGTGTTTAATTCAATTATTTCAGTGTAAAGCGTTTGCGGCTTTGTTTGAAAGCACAAAAGACTGTAATTATTATTGCTGCTGCATGTACTTGCGTACTCTTAACATCGTTCATAGAGGACAAAATGCATTTTGGCAACAAAAACTAACAACAGGTGTGCATATGTATCATGCCACTGGAAAGCAGAAGTTACAACTTGTGACTGGAATCGAATGACGTAAATATTTAAAGGCCTCCACTTATAGATGACGAAATTTCATTCATCTTTTCGCGTACGGCCGCTGTACAACCGCTTTTTTTCTTAATCACAAAACAATGACAGGCACGCGCGCTTATAAAAATAGCTGAAAAAGTTACTGATCTTTACTTCTTTACTCACGTCCAGTGGTGCCAGAAGCGGTCATATGTAGTAGATGTAAAAGGTAATAAGTTAATAAGGAATGTTTCAGAACCTGACGAGCTACTTTTTCAAAAGAATGTTAGAATTGTTTCATCTAAGAATGTTAATGTTGCAAAGGTTAACTACAAAAAAAAGTAAGGCGGGATTGCGCAGACCACGACGCTGGCCTTGAGGAAATTTGATCTTGAAAATTCTACCAGGTGTAAAAATACGTACTTAAGTACGAGGATTATGAAATTCATCTTCACATACTGTAATACTGAGTCACTCAGTTATCAAGAATTCTTTTGGGGGTGGGTGAACATGAACACTGAGGCACAGGAAAACTCTGGATCATTTTGCATCTTTCAAATAACAAAAACGACGCAATCATCAATCACTCAAAATATGAAGGGTTTGGAAGCAAAAGGAGTTAAGTCCACAGATGGTTTGGAAGCAAAAGGGCATAAGTCCAAGTCAACACAAACTCGCTTACGACTCAAACCGGATTCCAGTTTATGGTAGCGCCTTGACCACTTTCCCTTGCGATTATAATAATTTCCCTACCCGTTTTGCTATTTTTTGAAATGTTGAAAATTAAATGTTGCTCGAAATCTTTTATCCGGTAAATTCATATGGGAATCCCTCCCTTCGGATTTTAAATCTTCGAAAATGTTTAGGTTTTCATTTTTTCTTGTAGAAGCACAATCTCATCTGTGGGAGGTGACTGCAATTACAATATCGGTTAATTTTCAAAAAGACCAAAGGGGTGGTCACTAAATTTCAACACGGGTTTTCCCATAAGAAGTTTCCTGAAAAACGTTTTCAATCAACATTAAATTTTTAATTGTTTAAAAAATAGTAAAAGGGAATTTCCCGTGAACATACTACAACGGCAAGGGAAAGTGGTCAAGGCGTTACAATTTTGTCGTAGTTTTGTTTTTTGTAGGATGCACCTCGGAAAGATATTTTTTTAGGTGCAAAAGGGCATAAGTCCAACATTCTTTGTTTTTTGCTGTATATCTGAAATGGTTTTTTGCTTCTTCTGTCAAGTTTAGCATTATGGACTTAGCTCCAAACCCTTCATTTGTCATACACGTGTGTGTATACTTTTACACAAAAGTTGTGCATATGCCAATACCTTATTTGTAGAAAAGCGTTCTTGGCCTCTGTGCTTTAGTTACCAGGGAATACGAGATTTTAAGTCAGATTTGATATGGCAGATGATGAGATGATCTTCGTAGAGTCAAAACATTTGTATGGTTGCTGGACAGGGAATATGATGCGTAGTAGCCGATTCTATTTACACGTAATGTCCTTATGTGTGTACATGTATTGTGTATACATACATACGTGCATACACTCATTCATTCATCCTGCCAGGTTGCAATTGTTTTCCTTTTCATTCAGTCAAATCTGTGCATTTGTACAAGCATTTCGTGAGTCCTGAGATTGTAGCATGTAAAGTTCTAGCAAAGATGCGTATTGCATCATCCTTTTCCTGGTGATTCTACGTGTCCAACCATCCATTCATACTTTTCAGGTACATTGTATATCTATACACATGTATAGATTAGGTGCCGGGATTTGAAACGGATGGGAAACCCGGAGTCTTGCCTTGCCCGCTTGCTTATGCACACATATTACACATATTTGCAAAAAAAAAAAAAAACGGAGAAGTGACGTTCAAAAACGGTCACAATAAAAACCTTTATAAACGTGGAATCCTCATGGAGAAGACCAAAGCATAGCCTCTTTGTTTGGGACAGTACCGTGGAAATCGTTTATGGTCACATTTGATCAAATCGTGGACTGTATCATGGGCAAAGTTCAATGGGTACGACTGTCGGAATGTATGAAATATTTCATTTCAAATTATATTTCAAACCAGCACAATACAAGCGGACACTCCTCATCCTGTCATTTCAGGCCCAGGACAATCACAGAGTTTAAGGGTTGTGCTCGTCTAATAAATGGAAGATTGAAGACTTTCTGCAATCCACACTCTACAAGGTGTTTACAACCGTATAAAAAGATGAAGAGAGAATCCATCCCTATCTTATACCAATGAAGGTGGAACCAGGTAAATTGAGTGAGTGCTGTTTGTCGTTCTTCTTTCTTTTTTTTTTTTTTACAACAATTCATAATACTTGTACGTAATATCCCTTGTGGAGTTTTCTATGTTTTTTTATTCTGTGGGCTTCTGCAATATATACATACGTACTTACTATATATAAGAAAGAAACAGGCAACAACTAATAAAATACTTTTACTAGTACTACTACTTCTGCCTCACCATATGTACGGGTTAAGCTTGTTTACTTCAATGAAAAGTGCATTATTATACGTAAATGTAAAGGTTTCTCACTCACACCAAATCCTTTCTACGGCATACAGTACATGTCTCCGTCTTTCTCTCTTTCTCTCTCCCTGATTCTTCTTTCCAGAGAGATATCATACACCCCCAGAGAACTTGGCTCTGAGTGTGATTCACGTGGACTGTGGGATCTTATCACCTTAAAAAATATACGCACGTTATAAAGGATGTGTATTTGCCTGTGTAAAGGATTGCATGCATACATTTGCTGAGGTATACAATGTAAAAAAAAAAATCTTTCATCTCTCATATATGGATTGGCTTTCCATTCTTCGTTTTTTTTTTTTTTTTGTAAAATATCTCCGTATATACACAGAGTCACACGTGTAATGTAAGTGTTCTTACGTATACATTCTACATACCAAAGAGAAGGTAAAGAGAGAAAAGTGAGAGAAATCCTCCAAGCGTGCTCAATGAATGAGCTTATGGTTGACCAGAAACGTGCAGCCTCGCTCCCAGTTTCCGGTATGTGGGTGTTAGCCCCGTCGTTCTGACTCCTCATTCCTTTCTCTCTCTCTCTCTTTCTCTCTCGTGTCAATTATTATCCTACACAGTCATACAAGTGTGTTTCAGGCTTGGCAATACCTGTTTACAGAGCCAGAAAACTCTTACGTTTGTATGAAAAGAGCTCTCTTCTAACCCTTTCCGTGTTTCACTCGTGATGTGCGGGCCAAATCCAAGCATTTATTATAGTGTGTTTAAAAAAAAAAAAAACGGACAGTCCCGACAGCAAGTCTCATCCACCTTAAAACTCTCTTATCTCTTCTTCAAATAATATATAATATACACAATTTTTTTGTTTTGTAGGGGAAAAACGGCATGCCAGAGAGGTGCGTTGTTGTTGACATACAATACTCACCATTTCCTGTGAGTTATTTTTGCTTCATAATATCATCACAAGTTTAGATGAGAATGTATGAAATCTTATGGATATATGATTATGTTGTTTCTTTCAAATATTTTATCATCTGTAATATTAGACGTATGGTGATTCATTTTTTTTTTTTTTTTTTGTGGGGATATTTTGTAGAACTTTTATTGGTGAATTAAAAATTATCAGAGTCTCGAAGAGCATAAAGATGAAAGGGAAATACTGGTCTGTTGTTTTTTTTATCATATGATGTAAATATGTACATAGGTTTTTTTTTCAAAAAGTGGTTTTTACTCAGCCAACCAAGATATTTCATGGAGCAATTCATGAATTCTTTCATGTCGGATGTGAAAAATTCTTAATCATATACACTGAACCCTTCCCTTCTTTTTTTTCTGGAAAATTCCTTCCCACACTTCCAGCGTATGGGTAAGTAGTTGTTTGAAAGAAAAAAACAATGGTCTTGTGGTTACAGAAATCCCACAAATATTATTTGCTATATAGTGAAAATAATTATATAATGCTCAAATTTCATTGTATTCTCGTTTTTTTTATACTTTCTTTTTAAACACTTTCAAAGAGTAATTCTCTTCTATATAGTAATATTTTTTTCTGTGAAAAAAAAATGACTTCAATGAAGCTTGTGGAGAAAGGCATGGCCCAGTGGAATTAAAGGCCACAGCCAAAATAAGCACATGATTATAAGAACCTTCATCACTTGCACACAATTACACACTCACGAGTCGTCTCCCTGCGCCCCAGCTGTATTAAGCTGCCATATTAGCACAATATTTATTATTTTTTTAATAAATGAATTCCAACATGAGCAACTATGTGAGTGCAGGATTCGCACAATTAAAGGATTTGGCTCTTTTAAAACACAACCTATGCATATTATGTAGCACACATGAATATGAGATGATAAACGCAAGTACAATAAAACGTTAAGTACGAGCTAACTTGATCCTAGAGCAGAGTAAAAGTACCAGTCACCAATACCTCGGGTTGTTCCTCTTTCAAGTATAATAATAATTACTAATTACAATAAATGCTTTATAGAATATGATACACTGGCTGCAGATTGCAATATTACAAAACATATGGAGGGCTTAGAAGCAAAAAGAGTTAAGTTCAAAATGGGAATTTTACATACGAAAGAAAAAATTACTATACCGACAAGCTCATGAGTTTTTATGAACTTTGATTTTTGAATCTTTACAAAAATACCTCCGACAACATTTCACTGAAATAAAGTGACACAAGGCATACTGGTGTGCCAGGGTGTTTTCACAAGAAAATATAAATTTTCACAATCATGGACCTAATCCCTTTTGTTTCTATATTATTCACATGTGAAACTGAGAGTTACTTCAGTTCATCGACTACACGTCCTCATCTTCCCCTTGTATATTAATATTAGCTATAACCCCATGTCATATACATGTATAACAAGGCATCGACAATGCTACCGGAAATAGCAAGCAGGGTATTAAATACAAAAAAAAAACTGCCAAAGGAGAATACCCCACCATATTATACCACTAGAGAAGAATGCTACTAGAGCTTGGTACAGTATGACAACTATTATTACTTTGACCTTACACAATCATAAAATGGAAAAAATGTGTACACGTATATGTACATATGAAACGTTCGGAGTCAAACCAGTCTAAGTTCCAAAATTTCGAAAATTATTATTTTGTTTCAAATAAACCAGTGTAGGTTTGTTGTATAAATTAAAGTATAGTTAAAGTTGTATAGTTAAATAAACCCTAAATTCTTGCGGGTCTTAGATGAGCCTAACACAGTATAAACCCGCCCTTAAATTTGGTTCGTTGCCAAACCAGCCTAAGTCCATCGCGTATTCGTTGCCAAACCAGCCTAAGTCCACCTGTGTGTATGTTGAGGGCGTGCGCAAGCCTTGTTTATATGCAAATACGCACAAGTGACCAACGCCCTCTGAGCGAGAGAGCGAGACGATATAACGAGACTGAAAAGGAGTAACGAGACAGAAGAGAAACAGCTAGACACAAAGGCAAGAGCCAGATGAAGAAAAAGAGGGAGACAAAGGAAAGACCGAGACAGAAGAGAAAGAGAAGCAAGCGAAAACAATAGCGAGACAAAAGTGTAAACTTAGCGAGACAGGAATTCGTTTTGCCCCTGGTCTATATGCTGAATATAGCTAAATCCCGATTTCGTTGCCAAAACGGACTAAGTCCATGGAATTCATCCCTTAAAATATGCCACATTTTGTCAACGGGCTGCACGGGATTTGCGAAAATTTGAAAATTTACACAGTGGTGAAGCTATACATGAAGGCCATGAAGGCAAAAAGTTTGACCAATTTGTAAGTTTTGATATCTGTTCAGTACGTTGCGATTCCTGCAAAATTTGTGCCAATCGACTTAGGCTGGTTTGACTCCGAACCCCTCATCTTTAATACAACCAAAGTGCACAAATACCAGTTGTTTTTTTTTTTTTGTTCGGGATGTAATATGAGCTGTTTATTATTACAATCATACATTCATCATCAATCCTTTACCATTTATTATTTATCACAGAAAAGAGGAGCATCATCTCCGTCAACATCTCTCTTTCTCTCGCTGCCATGTTATATTTCTATCTATACTTCTCAATAATATCTTGTCCACATATCTCGGTACCTCTCGTCTCTCTCTCCTTTCAACGTCACCCCCCTGACACATTCTCTCTTTAATCCCCTTTCTCGACTCTGGATTTCTCTCTGCCATCTTCTACCCAAAAATCTGGATCTCTGTCATCTTATTCTCTCTTCTTTTTCTCCTCTATCTCCCTTTCATTCCTGTGATATTTCTCTCTCTCTCTCTCTCTCTCTCTCTCTCTCTCTTTCTGTTGCCACCAACACCACCCCCACTTCTTTTTCCCCCCTGCAACATTTGAACTGCAATATACCTTATTCAAAATCTTGTACACATTTCTCTACTTGTTTATTGCGACAACTGTAACTACTCTCTGTACTGCCAAAGAGAGGCACACACACCCTTCTCCCTGATCGACACCATCGCCCTGTAAAAATCCTCTCTGACTAATGAATGAAAAAAAATGGTGAATGGACAAGTACCACCAATATCCTAAACATTCCTTATTTCAAACTGAATATATATGTTCAGCGTACAATATATCTTGTTGGAAAAACACTTACAATACAGACTCCTTGCACACACCAAACAGACTATCACCATGTATGCAGGTAATGGTGACTATACTAAAGCAATGAAAAAGAATATGACTCTTGTATAATGTACGACATGGAACATTCCTTGGGCTTTACCCCCATACATTTGTGCGTATTGTTAAGTATATACATTCTTTTTTTTTTTTTTAATTATTATATCTATTTAAAACGCAGCTGTTGTATTGTTGTATGAGTATGAATATAAATCTATATACACACAGTTGTGGTGGATGGATCTTCGTAATAAGGAATAAATAAAAAGTTTTCACATATGTATGTATAGGTACTATGTATCACAATCCCTATTCTCTGTCCAAGCCCCAGAGTAAGGTGTATTCTCCTACACATTTATATTATTAAAAAAAAGGCTGTAATGTAATGCAATGCAACAAGTAGGTGTACGTGTGGTGTGTGTACCACCATACCCACCAAAATACTCTTCTGTGAATGAGAGACGTTTCTACACATTTCACAGCACAAGCCAAGAGAGAGCAAGAGAGATATAGAAAAGGTAACTAGTAATAGTATATATTACTACCACTTTATGTATACTCTCTACAAGCTGCTAGTAGTACAAAAAAAATATGCTCAAAGGTTTGTAGATATTTTAGTACATACAACCCTCTTACGTACGTAAATGTTTCAAAATACATAGGAAAAAAAAAAAGAAATCATTGGTAAAAAAAAATACTACCGATTGTACGAAACTCGAGAGAGTGACGAGAGAGACAGGAGTGATTCATACATTCGCAGGTAAACCCTCGGTTAGACACTATCAACCGTATACCTTTGGATGAATGATACAGACAAAAAAACAAGAGGCGATTCCCAGAGCTGGGAGAGGAAGAAGGAATCACCACATCACCACATCAGCAGTGTATGCCATTCAAATGCATTCGTTATTTTAAAAATAAATGCTCCCTGAATATTAAAAGCCTTCCATTTTTTCAACAATGAATGTCCATTCAACAATGAATTTCATTGAAAGAGAATTTTTAAGCACATATACATACAGTTGCATGTACAAACCCGTTTAAATTCAACTGTATATGCATACATACAATATAAGGTTAATACCTATTATTAAATAGATACAATGCAAAATCCAGGAATGATTTTCCCCATTCTTGTCCACGGCTCTCCCGTCCTCTGCAATCTATTTCTAACAATTGGCTAATACTACATCCTAACACATATGCACCCATGTATATAGGTATGCATATTACGCATTTATCGCATTGATATTTCCCCCCACCAAAACAATCGTATTTAATTACTTTCTCAATCATTCATCCCCCTGTAATTTTTTGCGGAAAAAAACTATCTCTATTCTTTCATTCCTCACTCTTCAAAGTCATTTCCTTCAAATTACATTCCATCACAATTCTTATCTAAATGGTATATGAATACACTATAAGTACACACACACGTATGCCAATCTCTAAAAAGTTTTTTTTTAAGCACATTTTGCATCCATTTCTTGATTCGTAACTTGGCTACTCACAAAAATGTACAATTACTTTCAACTCATTGATACTTTGGTATACGGTCCCTCCAAAGTTGTATCCCATTTTTCATTCACAATTATTCAGCACACTTCACAATGAGTGTTTCTCAATCATTTTTTCTGTATTCACGTGCGAGAGTGAATTTACTTGTATTCTTTATCCTTAATGAGATGAGAATATTTTAAAGGTGATATCTGTATGGCTATCAGCGGAGTCCTACTCATCACAACTTTTACCCCTTATGTTTATATGTACATATTTCTTCCCAATGCCAAGACTTTGCTACGTATGCATTTGAAATCATAGCAGCTAGCAACATAAGTTGATCAAGTCTCGTCGGGTGAGGCCTTATCCGCTAAAATTTTTGCCACAAAATTTTCGTCCTTACGTACCAAGTTAAGGAAACTTTGGACTCGGAGATTTCAAAATGTTTCACGAATATTTTCATTAGTACCCGTACCATATTTAGCGACAAGGGGTTTCCCTATCTAGTCCTGTATTTATGTACTTCTCATTTGTTTACTACAATGGTCCCCTCCATTGGCTTTTCCCTGAAATACATACATTTTCATATATTTTTGTACATTATTCACTCAATCCGATCCTTATCCCCATTTCCCTCCAATAGGCTTTAAAATATATTGTATACAAATACATATACTTTCCCCTCAATATGATCCTTTCCCACTTGCCTCCACGTACAAAAAGTCAAGCCTTCATTCCTTTTGACAATGTCATTTCCTCTCAATACCTATACATATACCGGTCTCTCTCTCTCTCTCTCTCTCTCTCTTTCCAGCATTCATTCCCTCCTAAACACATAGATACCAAATTTCTCTCTATTCCCCAAAACTGTATGAAACCCTGGAAAAAAAGCCTTCCCCCCCCCCAAATTTTCAGTGAACGTATATTTCCCCCTCAAAAAAATACGTTCACTTCCCCCTTAAAACTCACACTTGTGTCTACTTTTCCCCGAAGATACCCCTGTATTGTCCATATACACAATCACATCCTTAAAAGGCCCCCATAATGTCCCTTTTCCCTTCAAATCTGTCCCTCCATCATGAAAGGCTGACACATAGTGGTGGTTTTTCCTTCAACGAACATCTCTTCTCCTCTCTAAAGAGTCTCTTACATCTCTCTCTCTCTCTCTCTCTCTCTCTCGTCACAATACATATTCTTCCACTAAAGTTTTTATAATACACGAAGATGCAACAGTTTCTTCCACACATGCATTTCTTCCAAAGGTTTCCCCTCCCCTCTATTTTTCCTCTGTAAAAAAAGGAAAGAAAAACGAGTACATATACACACACGTTCACTTTAAAGCTTTATTACACATAGACAGGATATTCCCTCTCCTTTCCCCGGTGAATTGAGTGAATGTAAAAAAAAAAAGAACTTATATACATGCATATACACCTTACATATCTATCTATATATATGTTCTCTTCCAAAGACTCTTACATACACAGTATGTCATAGTTATGCCTTCATCTATGCATTTAATACATAGATAGATATACCCATGATTTTTATACTTCTTTTTTACTCTTATATATGAGCAGAGCGTGTAGGAAACTATCCCTTCTGCCCTTCTCTGTACGAACCTCCTGCTCATTCCCAGCTCCAATGTGTTCCTCTTTTTCATCTTCCCTCTGAGCATAGCCCATCATATGTACTTGGGTATAGACATCCTGGTATACTTTATACTGGGGTATATACCTTGGGATACACCATATGGTGCGGGATACATCATATGCCTATACAGATGTCCATTAAATACACCATGTCTTTGGGTGTACACTTGTACACCATCCCATGCTGGGTATACACCATGTATTTGTATATATATATATGTATATATATACACACTATGTATTAGGGCATATATGAGTGTGTTGTGGGGGGGAAGTGTGTACATGTGTGTATTTTTCAGTGATTCGCTCTTCATCTCTTCTTCTGCTCCTCTGTTATTCCTCTCTCTCTCTCTCTCTCTCTCTCTCTCTTCTTCGTCTCTCTTTTTCTATGTAATAAATGTGTACGAAAAAAAAAAAATGTGAGCGTATGTGAATGTGTGTGTGTGAAGTGATTTCCTGCGCTTGGTAAAGTGGCTCAGTCTTTGGGGGAAAGCCTTGAGAAGGGTTCGGGGGATGTGGAGAGCTTTGCCAGCTCAGTTTCGTCAGTCATTCATTCAGACGTGGGAGGAGTTGGAGAGAGAGAGAGAGAGAGAGACAGAGAGAGAGAGAGAAATGGTGAGAAGGACAACAACTAGTTTTGTGAATGAATTGCAATAGCACCCGCTCACCCACATCCCTCTCGTTCACTTTTTTTTTCTTTTTGATTCTTCTCTTTTCAGTCTCTTCAGCTTTTTCTCTCTCTCTCGCCATGTAAAAAGACCCTGAGCATACTCTACCTTTTACCTTCCATTCATACTTGGAATAACGACTGGCTTGTTCCTTTCTTCAGCTTCCTTTTTCTCCTCTTCGGGAAAAAACGGGACGATTACACACACACACACACATATATATATATATATATATATATATTTCACGTAGTGAGTGAGAGAGAGGGAAGGGGGGAAAAAATTAAAAGACATGAAAGTTTGGAAGTGTTTTGTAAAGTGAAGAAGAGAGAAAATTTTTGGGGAAGAAGAAAGATTTAATTTTTCTTTGGAGGAAAATTATTGCCATCGTTGGAAGTGGATCCAGAGAGTTCTTGTGCTTTTTCTTCTGTATTTTATGATTCCCTAACTTGGTGGTGATTCCAAGTCTTCATCTTCTTGTTTTTTTTTTTTTTTTTTGGTTTCATTCAACATTTGATGTTGTAATGGACTTTGGTGGACAGAAGTGACTTGTATTCCAAATGGATATTTTTCACTTGTGGTGGAGATATCCTAAATGAATTTCCAAGGAC
Organism: Disparrhopalites patrizii; assembly: GCA_034698585.1. Classification (NCBI taxonomy): domain Eukaryota; kingdom Metazoa; phylum Arthropoda; class Collembola; order Symphypleona; family Sminthuridae; genus Disparrhopalites; species Disparrhopalites patrizii. Next base: position 42,274 of record JAQGBT010000428.1, read on the forward strand.
TCATCCTTTTAAATACTACTGGGTTGAGGTTTTTTCCATGGAGATTTCCAATTGTCGGTGAAGTAGTTGGAGGGGAGGTTGATCTGGACGGAGAATTGTGGGTTCCGTTTTGTCCATCAATTTTGGGGAAGATTCCTTGTTTTTTGAACAGTGAGATGGAAGGACTTGAGAGTGTTACGTGAAAGAACATCTTAAATATTCGTTGGGAGTGTTGTTTGGAAAAGTTTTTTTCTTTTTATCTTTTCTTCTTTTTTCTTGGTGGAAAAACTTCACTCTTCAAATGTGTCCTTTTCTTTCCCTTTTGGAGGGGAGAACTCAGTTGGTTGTATCGGAGAACTGTCGGTGAATTTTGGTGACCAACTTGTTGCATCGAGAGAAAATCGGGGGGAGCCGAGAGGAAGGAGTGCTTCAGTGTTTTCGGAGGTGGTGTCGTTGCCATTTTTATCCGTACTTTTACCCTCCACGTGAAGGGTATTTTCCAGAGAATGATGTAGAGGAACAGCAATTGTGATGGATGTTCAGTGTTCTTGATTTGTCCCTCCACATTCTTTTTGATTTGTTTGTATCGGTGACTTTGGTTTTTTTCCCTTCTAATTGAGTAAAAAAGGAAGAAAAAAAAGTTGCAATTATACTATACCACTGTGTCTGTATTCAACCAATGTATTGGAAAAGAGAAGTGTTGAGTGAGAGGAAAGAAGTAGGCAATGTGAAGTAAAAAAAAGAAAACTTTTTCGAAAGCTTCTGCTTATACTCGTGCCAACATTTATTTTGCATCGCGTCGACAAAAAGTGAGCGTTTTGTACAGTCGCGGTAGTCGAGAAGATTATGGATTTGTTCTAAACCTAAATCCTTTCAATCGACCAGATTGCTCTTTTTGAACATGAAATAAAGGACGCGGCTGTACAGTTGGTATACTTCGACCAAAAAAAGAAAGAAAATATACACGAGTTTTGCATGTGCTTCTTTTCATTTTGTCACTGTCCACCTTTGCAATACTGATAGAAAATGAATGCATGCACAAATTTTGAATGACTGCACTTCTCTCAGTTTTTTACGTTATCAAAAAATCATCAGCAACGTGTCTCCATTGAGGTTTTGAACTCAGCCAAAACTGAAATAACTGAGCTTTTGATCTAAGCTATACATCAACGATCTTTCTTTTACATCGTTGTGCTTGGTGTTCAAATATTTAAATGATGTATGCATCATTTTAAACCTTCGTTGTTGATCAATGTGATCAATCTCTCTACCTCACTGAGACCAGAGCAACGTCAACCACACGCCGCAAAGGAAGAAGAAACAGGCATCTCGACATCGAGACGGAGCTTTTGGATTCTTGAATTGTTGTAAACGTGATGCTGATGAATTTTCGGAGGAATCATGAGATGTGGGAGGAGAGTCAGAGCGTAAAAACGGAACAGCAACCCTTCAATGAGCCCGAATTGGTTGTTTTGGCACAGATTAGTAATACCTTCACCTTACAAATTGCTTCTTCGTCTTCCTCTGGTATTACAATGTGTTCTCCGTTAAAGTTACGATTGACAATTTAGTCCGAAAAAAAAAATTTTCGGATAAATATTTCCCCCAAGCATTTTTAAAATACATAAATATATATTGTACACACATTCTACAATATAATATACTACGAAATTATCCCGACGGAATTTGATCGGCTTCAATCCACGGCCGCACAAATTCAGCAAGACGGAGGATGTACCCGGGCATGGCTTCCAGACTCGTTGGAAGCCCACAGACAGGGCAGCCGCCCTCCCGGAGTAATAATAATTCACCGAATGGTGGGAGTGAGCCGAATGTGTTTATCCGACCTTTGACCCGCTCCCACCTCGCCCCAATCCATACGGCTGGGGCCACAACAACAACGACTGATGGTCCGGCGCCGTCACCACCCGCTCGACCCATTTCGTTGGATCAACCCCGACCCAGCGCGGAAAGGCATAGGAATTTATATTTGGGTGCCCCCATACTACAACATCATACCAGTGGAGGAATTCATAGTTCAAATAATAGTAAAAATAACCGATTAGATTCAGGTGTGACTGCTGCTGAACAAGTAAGACTTCCGACAAATTCTAGGAAGAAAGTGAAAAATAATGCTAGTGATACAAGTAGTCAGGGTGAAGCGGTGACGACTCAGCCAACCAAAAGATCTTTATTAGTAGACTCCACAACAGACAATAGTGGGAAAGTCAAGTTGGCGGAGTCCTCCATAATGTGTCCTTATTGTAGAAAGTGCCGGTGTGAAGCCTGTGCAACTCCACGGGCACTTCCCTCCAGATGGATATGCTCCAAGAGTATACATTGTGGACCTGAACCTTTACTAGACTACTTGACATGTCTGTGTTGCGTGAAAGCTGTCTTTTACCATTGTGGTAAAAATCATGAACCGGACGGTGGAATCATTTGTGCCGACAAACCTTGCTCATGTGCCCCTCATCGAAAATTTTGGCGATGGGGCTGCATGACTGCCATGTCTCTGCTGTTACCTTGTTTGTGTTTATATTGGCCCTGTAAGGTGTGCATACACGTCGCTGAAAAGACGTACCAAAGGTATCATAATAATGGGTGCGCTTGTCGTCCACCTGGATGTGGCAACTCAAAAGACGGAGCCGCCGACACTTCAGAGGACGAAGATCATCATCGTGCTTCAAGTCATTTCAGTCGTCCGCCAATGGTGACTGCGAGAATTGGAAGCAACAAGTTATTACCATCGGACTGACTAAAATAGTTTATGGAGGTTTTTTATCTTTTATGAGTGAACTTATATTTGGTGGAAAACTATTAAAAAAAATGTATATGAATGAAGTCAGACTCGCTAATATTTGTTTGCTAGCGCTCAGAGAGAGGGACAAGAAATGTAAGAAAAAGAGGGAGAGAAAGTTAAATGATACAAAAAAAAATTAAGAAAAGCGTCACAGTGGCCGACTGTGTATCAGAGAGAAATATACAAAATATATTTTTACTCTAGGTTACATTCAATTACATACATATTATATGCATACAGTTCTGGGAGTAGAACACTTTTTTTTTTATTCTACTCTCAGAACGAGAGAATACGAGTAGAATAATCAATATGTCAAGACTGATTATTGATCATGATCATTTGAAATTAGTTTGCTGAGAATTGTGAACTGAATGGGACGAAGAGGTATGATACTGAATATTCCAAAGAAGTACAGTTACTCGCCAAGAAATTCATTAATACTACCTTCTCATCAGTGTTTTTTATAAGTACATACATATCCACATTATATACATACATTATTATATCCACATAATTATTATATTACATGTGAACCATGGATTTTGTCATAATTATTAATCGCAGTTTATAATAATTATTAATTCTATATATATTATATATATGTAACCACAAAAAAAAAGCACATCCACCCGTGCTCCTCTTCCAAATGCTCAAATCTTGTAGCTCTATATATTATATATATTTTACGTATGCTATATATATACAGCATAGTATATATATACCATATTTTCAAAAAAAGTATATTTAATCGTATGCGTATTATTACATGGATGAGGCTGGGTCATGAGATCACATAGTGGAGCTCCAGCGGCAGTGATCTAGGCGACATGCCAACAAAACTTGCCTTTCTTTTTCTCTCATTCAGTTTATATTTTACAGTTCTCTCCCCCTCCTTTATTTCTTTACTATATAAAAATGCGCCTCCTAAATTCTATTACAAGTACACATATAACCATACAAACACTCACACATGTACATATACACATTATTAGTAGTAGTATGATATTCGTCCCCACCCCGTAAAAGCCAGTGAATATCTCCCCCTCGTTCAAATTATAGACGTTGGACAAATTCATTCAGTATCAAACAAAAAAAAATTATGATGCTTCTTGTTGGAAGTATATATGTGTACACACAATTGTGCAATTATATACATATGAAAAGGAAAAGAGGGAAAAAAAGTATTTAAGTTATTTCAAAATGTATACTAATATATACCTCCCAGGGAAGGCAAAATCAACACACAAAATTTTGTTGTGTAAATCTTGGCACCTTCCTGTCTTTGTAGAGCTCCAGTATGTCGCTCCCATCGCTCACTTATATAATATATATATATATATAAATTGTATAACTAAAACTAAGTCGCTAGTCACATTTCCATGCATAATGATTTACGTTGGTTTAATATACAAAAGTTGGGCACTGCATTGTTAGATAAAAACTTGCGCCTTTTGATAAATGGAAATAAATAAAGGTGTACAGAAAATTGAATGTCAGTTACGCATTCAAAAAAGTATATAAGTATATAATATTGTGTTTTTGGGAAAAATAAGTTCTTTTTTTTTTCTTGTGTTCTTTTTTTTTTTTCTTTTACAGTAAGTACTTACACACAGATGAACTATTACTATTGTCACAACTATATCCGACGACTACGAGAGTGTACCAAAGTGCGGTGTGACTACAACTACACAACCTTGCACTAGCATAGAAAGAGAGAGAGAGAGAGAGAAAGAGGAAAAAAGTGTATTCAGTACATCAGTACATGTTCTTATCCAACAAGAGAGAAAAAGAGACAGAGCGGGCGCTCCTGCGGGTCAGCTGCTCATTCAGCCGATGAACAGGTTTTACACTTAAGGCCCTCTTCTTCCACATCATCATACGGAATAGGGAACACGGAAACAGGGTTTGGCCATATGGTAATCATGAGTAGAAAGGGAGAGAGAGAGAGAGAGACAGAGAGCTTGAGGAAAGGATCGACGCTCGAAAAGTTTCAGAAACTAAAAAGAGAGAGGAAGCAAGGAAGGGTGCTTGTCAGATCAAGGGCCCACTGAGAGGATCTGGTTTTTCGTTCACTTCTTCAAACATTTTTCTCAAGGGGGTTCGGATTTTGGTGAGGAACACATCTTTCATCTGAATGACTACATCCCTCCGTGAAAATGCCCATTACTAACTACACTTACTCACTGAGTGGTGAAGAAAGAAAGAAATAGAGAGAGAGAGAGAGAAGCAAGGAATATCCTGTGTGTACATATTCCATGTGTATACATAATACTACATCCACATTCTTTCAAACTTCCCATGCTTTGTGTGCAGATTAAGAAAGACGTATATGTATACACTTCCGGTCTTCCCCCGCATATTGCTCACTTGAGTCTTCTTTTTTTTTTTTTTTGAAGAACAAAAGTTTTATGTGTACATATATATACATGTTTTTTCTCTCTTCTTCAATATAATAGAATGACGTCTATACGAACCCGCATCATCATGATCTGTTTTTAGGAAAATTGTGAAGTATATGGTAGAATATGTTTGAGACATGTATATTTTATTTATCCTGGTTGTCGCATGCCCTAAAAGTTTTGCACTATATAATTTTTTGGTACCTTGTTCTTCACCCTTTTGTAGAGGATGGTGTGCAAATAATGTTGTGTGAAAGAAGGGAAATGAGGGAGTCAGGTTATATAATATGCATTTAATTCTCGCACTCTTGTCTACGCATTTTCTCCTCTCTTTTCCTGTCTCACTTTCATACTTTTTGAGACTCTCTCTCTCTCTTTCCTCTTTTAAAAATGTGTGTAGAGTCCCACATGTCAGTGACAATGGTACGCCTTGACTAGGTATACATACATCCCTGTAGAAGTTTTGTCAAAAGAAAAGTTTTATGTTACCAACCGAAGTAAAAAAGAAAATTCCGGCACCTTTGTCCCTCGTACTTACACTCACATTTGTCTCTCCCCCGCCAGTTTTTTTTTTTTTTCTTCTTCTCCTTTTCCCCTTGGTTTATGTGATGATGACAAAGATCATACATAATAGTTATATGCAAGGGTGTAATAATAGTGATTATAAAGTAATGTTCACCGTATTGAACAAGTCAGCGTAAAATTGAAATTCTTGCCAACGTGGTATTCAAATGAGTCGTGAATATTTTTGGAGGAAATGTTCTTTCAAGCTATAATACTCATGTTAATAGTGCTGTACTTACATGTAATCATAATGACGTTAATGGTTACATAGCACGACTGTCATGCATATACATACGTATACAGGAGGGTGAAAAAAAAATACTTGGCGAATTTGGCTTCAACTTCTTCTATCATAAGAATGTGACTATATATGCTTAAAACGTCTTTCTCGACTGTGAAAAAAAAAAAAAAAATTTCAACCTCCAAGCATACTATAGTGTATAATGTGGATTACGCTATTTACCGAGAAAATTGAGAGTTGAGTGTGGAAGAAGGAAATAATTTGTCATGGTTATGTCAATGCATAAGAAGTGTATAGCTATACGTGTTTTTGGTAAGTTCAAAGTCCAAAATTCACAAGTCTTGTAATGGGTTAGAGGAAGTGGAAAAAGGAAGGAAGTACAAAGTGTAAAGTCTCAGTTGTATAAAGATTGGATAGAGACGCTCTTCTGCTCTCTCGGTTAGCAATAGTAATAGTTATATTTTATGATCCGTCCAAACTCACCAGATGCCCTGTGACAGTAAATACATCCGTATAGTTTTTCACCACCATAACATCCCCTCCCCCCAAAATGAAAGAAGCCCTGTAAAAAAAAAATTGGCCCACAGTAAATTCATAGTACCAATGTATACACATTACATATTCAACTGGGTGTATTTAGTTCCTTCCTGTGTACATTTATTATGATTACAGAAACGTCATTCCAATCTCTTCTGGAAGGTTGCAGGATAATCTTCATCTTTTTTTTTTTTTTTTTTTGAAATTCTATTCATCCGTGATATTTTTTTTTGGAAAACTTTTTTGGACAGCGAATTAATGGGGGATGGAAGGGAAAAAGTCTTTTGGTCATCATTGTTCCATGACGGTACGAACTCATCACGTCCAGGAAAGCTAACGAAGCGCATGCAAAAATCCGTGTTTAACATATCTTTTCTATTGTCACTATTGGTTAAGTATCTTGCACCAAAGGATTTTCACATCTCGTCCACGAAGATGATGAAGATTTTTGTCCGACCCAGAGGAGGAGGAAGAAGAAAAAGAAGAAGAAGAAGAAGAACGCATGAAAGGAATGTTTTTTTCTTCTGCATTTTACTTGTATCCTATACTCTCCAAGTTGACAGTCATCGAATTGTGAAAGCAAGAAGTTTTTTTCTTCTTCTTCTTCTTTTCGTCTTCTTCTTCTTTGGGGGGGGGGAGGGGGAATATACCATAGTATCGATGGAGTAGGTAACCTGACTGAAACCATTTTACTGACCTATATCTACATATGTACGTAGTCCCGGTCCCAATTTCCCATTCAACTCAATACATTCTATTAGGGAGGGACGTGTCTTAAAACAGATCTTTCCAGGGGGTTGCGTGGTACCTCAAGTAAAAGCAAGTGACAGCTGCAAACTTGCACTCACTTTACTCTCTCACACACATCCTTTTTTTTCTCTTTCTCTTTCTCTCTCTCTCTCTCTCTCTCTCCTTCCTCCGAAGTAAAGTGAATGTGTATAGCCCGATGGAAGACGAACATAAGATGAAGAAGAAGAAGAAGAAGAAAACTTCAGTTGTTTTCCTTTTCATTCGAAAGCACACTATACACCAGCTCCATAAAGGAAACATTTTGAGAATAGGCTTCCTTCCATAATGTGAGTTTAGATCTTCCTTGCCATACATATGTACATGCACAACATCCTTCATATGCAGCCTCCGTCGTTCCTTTTTCCTTCTTCCTTTAATACAATAATAATAATACCACTTCTTACATGTGTGTTAAATCCTGTGCATATGTATGTACTTGTACAAGAGACAAGAGGCCTACAAGATCATGTCATGTCACCTTAATTCCTTCGTCTCTTTCTCTCTCTTCATACAACTGCTCGTAATTACTGAAATGGATGTAACAGCTTTTAGAGGATTTTATAATAATTATTGTTTATTATCCACACCCCCGGCACGTCTTGTATAAGACGTCTTTCCAGCCATGCATCACATACTACAGGCTATTAGGAATTATAGGAAACGTTCCAATTCTAGCCCATTGATGAAGGAACCACGGAAGGAAGGGTACTATACTAAACCCGCGATTTTCTAATGCATTACATAATATTATATCCACCGTATACTCCCGATTGTCCCTGACATTTCTATTGGCCAATGATTTTTGAAGGGGAAAAAATTCTACTTCTTTTTCTACTTCTCAAGATGAAGAATGGGTACACTAGGAACAAGGAAAAAATACAACATCTCCTGGATCAACTGCGTGGGTAGGTTCACTCTGAACTTGTCTTGTGGGGAGGAGTTGTTTCTGGAATAATTATAAAGTCCGGTGTAAATTGCGCAGCAGAGAAAGAGAAGACGCGGGTGATCGTATATAATATGTATTCTTCGTTCAAAAACGAAGAAGAAGAGATTCGAGATTGAGGAAGAAAATGTGGAGCATGCTTTAATGAATGAATTGCGAAGCTTTGCCATACTTACCTTGTTGGGGAAGATAGGGATAAAAATGACGGTTAGGTGGGAGGGTATAATGGAGGTAAGGAGAGCATAATAAATACAGACCGGAATAAACAAGTCATACACGGAGGAAGAGTTGCCAAGATCTTAGACTATTTGTGGACTTGAGAGTTTGCCACCAGTACACTTCTCCAACACAAATTTTTTTAAAACTGAACAGTATGTTCTATACGTGCGTAAACACACCACTTTGCCAATGCACACACGGAGTGAGGATGGGATGTGATGGTACAGGGCGTTTCACGGTAGAACTTGACTGGAACCAAAGTATTGTGACATAAGACAAAGGTTAATGCTAATAAATGTCATCACTGTAAGTCATGTTAATATCCGACCCTTTGACCCCTGACTGTGACCCTGAGATGTTCTGTCTCCCCCTCGACTTTCCTCGCTTTCACCCAAAATCTTCTTCCCGTTCTCTTTCTCTCTCCTCCTCTCAATTTCACCCAATTTATAATTGGGAATCATTCATACACATTTCTCCTGACTAAACACGTCGTTTTTATTTTGATTGCCTCTATTGATTTTCTACGCCTGTGGTTCAGCCAACCGTCTACGATTTTATTCTCATTTCATTGTAATTACTATTTTGCTCTCCGCTCCTTTACATTTATACCGTGGAGCATTTTGAGAAAAAATAATATGGGCCATGACATGTCAAGGTTGGAGTTGTACAGATTCAGGGCTTTCTTTAATTTGTCAGATATCAACGGGAGGATGAGATGAATCACAATTTAAGTATGGAGTTCACGCACTCTCACGAAACACCCTGTATAATATTATAGCATTTACGGTTAATGTAAAAGGCCAAGCCAGATGGAAGAGAGAGAGAGAGAGATTAGAAATGCACGCGTAGTGTGGGGAAGGATGATAATTTAACTCTAATGCATATATACATATGGAGAAAACCTAATAGAAAGATGCAAGTGTATGTAAGTTCATAACTATATAATATGTATCAAAAAATATATATATATATAAAGTGAGATTTAAACCAATTTCCTTTTCTGTTAGTAGTAGAGAAGTGGTCGGGGATATTTTTTTCTCATCTTCTCTATTATGTGTAAATGAAACTTTACTTACATAATACTTGTTGTCTCCTTATTATTCCTCCACTCTCTATTCTCTGAACTTGTTCTTCTCTCGCTCTTCCCTGTTCATCTTGTAGAATCTCTTTTTACTCCTTTTTTAATGGTAAACAACTCAGCCTGAGGCAACCTGAGAATGAGGGAGAGGAAGAGAGAGAGAAAGAGAGGAGAACTCATTGTTGATATTCTATTTAGATAGAAGAAGAGTCATTGTTACCTTGTAGGGTGACAAGGGGAGACCATTTTTACCCCAGCTGGATATGAACCACAATTGGAAAACGTAACAAACCTGAAAAGTTGTCTTCAGCTAAAGTACCTCTAGGAACATAAAAAGGGATAGTTATTATGAGAGAGAGCGAGAGAGAGAGAGAGAGAGAGAAAATGTTTTTAAAAAGCTTGCACACTTGTGACTCCTTTTCCATCTTCCATCTCGCTCTTTCATTCTCTTCTCTCGTCTCTCTCTCTCTCTTTCTCTCTCTTTCACTCATACACACAAACACACATTCATACACACATATCCTGATATATACAAATGCAGTAAAGAAACACACTGCTCTTTATAAGTCACGTGTTAGATATGATTCTCTGCTGAACAATGTTAATTTAAACATAATGCGTTGGGTCTGTCAACTTTGACCTTGACCCGCCCTCTATCTCTTACGTTTTTTCATTCCTCTTGTTAGCTCGTTACTCCATAAGGTGCCCTGATATCCTGATGTAAAGAAAAAAAAGATTTAAAAAAATTATTATTATGGGTGGACTTTTAAGCGCATGCAAGGTGTGTTTGTTAATGTGTGTGTCTGAGAGGGAGAGAGAAACGGAGACAGAGAGAGTCAGCTGGTATGTACCAAAAGGATTGAGAGACTGCAAACAAGGTAAAAGGATATAAGCTCAAGTTTGTCCATCTCTCCGATGAACGAAGGAGGAGAGAGAGAGAAATACATACAAATATACATATGTAATCTACACATAAGGTATACAGTATAAACAGATTTTAACACGATGAAAACTTGTGATGATCTTGACGGCTGCGGTTATTAATGGTTAATAAGGCAAAACATTTCTGTATAGGATTCTCTTGAGAATTAAAAGCATTGTTGTTATTTATTTGAATCCTCCCTTATGATAAAAAAAGAGAGAGTGATCTTATACATCCTACATGTATACATGTATGGATATAGTAAAAAAAAAGCACACCACAGAGCAGGAGCTACTTGGGTTACCAAATGTGAGAGCTACACAATAACATGTCCGAGAGGAGAACAAGATATATATGAAATAAGGTGGTAGCGTTTTGGTTCTCTCTCTCTCTCTCTCTCTTTCTGGTCGTTTGTGCGTAGAAGGTTTAATTGGCAAAACAAGGGCTAGTGTGCGAAAAGTGTTGCGTATACACTGCAATGGGCCAGTACGGCGCCGAGAAGCCCGTATGAGGCACAGGAAACTTTAACTGATTTGACCTTTGTCAGAGATGCGAGTGGCAGGGAGAGAGTTAGAAGAGTGGTTATAAGAGAGAGCTAGAAAGAGAAAAGTGAGAGACGAGAGAGAGATTGGGAGAGAGAAAAAGAGAAAAGTGAGAGAATAGAGAGGGAGAGATAGGGAGAGAAAGAGCGAGATCGAGATAGAGAAAGAGCGAGATAGAGAGAAATAGAGAGAGAGCAAGAGAGAGAGAAAGAGAGAGAGAGAGAAAGAGAG
>JAQGBT010000429.1:0-53492 GCA_034698585.1 Disparrhopalites patrizii
CATTTCCTCTCTTTCTCTCTCTCTCTCTCATTTTCTCTCTCTCTCTCATTTCCTCTCTTTCTCTCTCTCTCTCTCTTTCTCCATTTCTCTCCAGTGTCATTCTTTCTCTTTCATCGCCTTTCTGTCTTTATTCTTTCCATTTGTCTTCATTGTTTCTCCCGTTTCCTTTTTGAGTTCTCTTTACTTCCTTCTAACTGTCTCCCTCTGGTCATCTCTTTCTTTCTCTTTGTCGTCTTTTGATGAGTCTCTCTCTCTCTCTTTGTATATCTTTCGACTTGTCCATCAATCTCTTCATTCTGCTGCTGGTCTCTCATTCTCTTTCTCTCCGTTTATCCTTCTGCTGATCTCTCTCTCTCTCTCTCTGTCCTTCCATCCTTCTTCACTTCTCCCTCTCATCCTCTCTGCGGAACCATTTCTCCCTTGAGTTATTCTTCAATCGAAAAGCAAACATATACACATTGACAACGGTGACTGAAGCAAAATAGCAGTTATGATAGTGGAAATGGGAGTTGTACAATTTTCCCTGTTAACACACTTCAAAAAAGGAGGAAGAAGAAGGATAAAAGATGTTTTTCTTTTATAAAATAACATGTGATTCTTGTATATGTACATATATAACAATGTATATATGTACTTACATGCATGTCAGAATTGCAGATGATGATGATGGGATAAATGAGAAAATAGAGCCAGAAAAATCCTTCTTTCAAGCTTTACTGCACACAAGGGGCTCAATCAAATAAAGTGCAAATGATGGGCAGGGATTTGCTAGTATATGAGAGATTCCTTAGCCCCTTGTCTGCATAGTAAAGGGGTTAGTGAAGTGCACATTTGGTAGGTCTGTACAAAATATACATATACGAATGTACATATGTATGTGTGACTGACAGTAAACAGACGATGTTGATGATGAGTGATTTTCTAATAGTTCAGAAGAAGTAAGCAATCACCGTTCTCTCTCTATATATAAGTAAAAAATCCCTTTATATCTTCATAGCCTGAGAAGAGGCTTTCTGACTCAGGCCACGACGAAATGACCTGCTTAACAACTGAGTTTGAACATTTCTTTAATAATAATTTTTCTCCACATCTTTTGTCTGTCTTGGCAAGCATGACATGATGTGGGATTTGGGACTGCCTCAACGTGTACTTATAATGTGGTTGAGTTTTTTTTACAAACATTTCTTTCATTGTCTGAGGCTGTTATTTAGTAACAAAAAAAAAGGGGGAATGGAGGAATTTCAAAGAAGAATGATTGGGAAAAAACTGAAAACAAGCTTCTGTTTTTGTCAAAACATTTTGGTCGAAAATGTCAACTTTCTACGTCATTTTCTTTGAAGGTCCAAAAAAAGCAATTAGATCCTTTTCTTCTTGAGAATGTCTTTTTTTTTTGAAAATACGGAGTGCAATGAAAGTCCATAGAAAAATGGAAGAATTTCGCCCCCATTTTTAGGCATGTAAAAAGGTGGAATACATTATCACCATTACTTTAGTTAAAAAAAATCCTCTTGCACTAAAAATACCGGAGCAACTATTCCAATAATATACATGGATCGAGGGTTTCCCATTGACATGAGCTCTATCAAAGGGAATTCCACTGATCCTCATTGTCATATTTGGAAGGTGTGAAATGTGCATAGCACGAATTCCTTCCTTCTGACTCTCTTTGTTAACTCACAGGTGTAAAATCTTCATTTAAAAGGTGGATATTGTCGATAAAAAGGTATGTACATATTTATGTATGGCTAGAGCGACGCACTATGTATGTACGTAATTGTATAACCAAAAAGGACACAAATAAGATAAACCACCTCACTCACGACAAGCATACCGAATTACATTGAATGATGTCTTCTTTTTCAAAAAGAAGTTACATGGGAACCAACAAGAAAAAGAATGTGGGCCTTGTAGTGTTTGACATGCAAGAAAAGGAATCAAAAGTCAATGGATAAACATGTTGTTAAAAGCCTTCAACTTTCCTGATGGCCCCGAAACATAACACTTGCAATAAAAGCCAAAACCAGGTATTTCAAAGGGTATACTTTACATTAATATTCCAAATTTAGCACGTGACAACGGGACAATACTTAAAAGAATTGGGAATGGTAACGTTTTTGTAAATATTCCGATACATAAAAATACGTTCGCAACTATCACAGTGAAGTTGACTATAAAGAGCAATTAAAGGGAGTAATCAACACTTATGTAAATGCGTTGTAGTGCAGTTACTTAAGTGAATAAAAATCAATGAAAAATTTAAACATCTATGCGTTATGACCAAATGAAATGTCGAACAAATTTCTCTCATCAAATCGAACAAAAAATTTGGTACATATCAAACTTTTACCACTTCCAGTGATCATATCCACTGCTTTTGGGGCCAGAGAAAGCAAAAGATTTACATGCATTAAATTACTATGATATTCATTAACTGATTTGGAATTTTCAATTCATACCTGCCCTTAATTAGTTCATGAAAGTTTCTAGATTCACCGTAACGAACCGGGCGCCGGCAAAGTTTGTACAATCGCCCCTTAAAAGCATACCGGGTGACCAGCCAATTTGCTCAGCATTCCTCCAGTACAGTCTTACATACATACGTGCTGGACATATACATATGTATACGTACGACGTGGAACAAGAGAAAGTTCTTGCTACTCTATAGCTATTTTAATTGCAGAGGGATAAAAGTTGTGAACAACAGGTCTTTTTTTTTTATTAAATTACATAATTTACAAACATATAGGATGAGAAAGATGAAAGTGAGGATGTATTTTTTTTTTCCTTCTAATATTTTTTCTGAAAGGAATTCACCTGCAAGGGAAAAAGTTAGTCGGGGAAGTTATAAGGTATACCATAGGTCCATACTGCTGTCTCCCGGAGGAGTTGAGTAAAAGTTTTTGGCAGGGTTTTGAGAAAAGTACGCAATTACATCCCAAATAAATCAAGTGTACATTCCTACCAGAGTGTAGAAGGAAGGGACAGAGCCATTCATGGAGGAGAAAAGGAGGGATGGAGGAGAAGAGGAGAAGAAGAAGGAAGTACTAATAATTGAATAAAAATGAGCATTCCTTTTGGCTGGAGATCTTGGAGGGAGCAAGGGAGGAGTAATGTGACGTTAAAATTGCCCTACATAAATAAAAGTTCTCTCCCCCTTTTCAGACTTTTACTTTACAACTTCTAAAAGTGTCTGAGCCATCTGAGGGATTCCAGGGGATGGTTCTTCCTTTTGTGCGAAGGGGAAGAAGGAAAGAGTGTGGAAGGAAAATAGGAATGAATTATGAGAAAAATATTCTGTATAGATATTTTTTTTTCTTTTTTTTTTTGGTCTTAGACCAGTAACTTTTACTACCGTCATTGAAGGTAATAAAGTACAAAACAAAGTGAGTGAAAAGGTCCAGAGTCCAGTAAAGCTCCAAGTACCGGGACAGTTAATTTGTTTCACGTAAGATATAGTGAAAGTAAAATGGAGATGCTAATTACTTTCTTTTTTTTTACTGTATGTAACGAAGGATGAGAAAAGGCTGGCTGCATGCCACAACACATCAACCTCCTTTTTTTTCCCTCCCTTTAATTACCCATGTGGGCGAGATGTCGTGCTTATAAATTCTTTTACGGTGGTCCGGGTCAATGATCTGGTTAAAGGTGCCCAAGCAATTTTTTTTAAATTTTCTCTCCCGAAAAATATAGCTTTTTTTTTTTTTTACATCCATGAATCTGTCCATGCCTGTCCTTTTATTTGCCAAATTACCTGATCAAGATCCGGGCATGAGGAAGACGATCTGAAAACTTGGTGGAAAAGCAGAATTTTTAGTGCATGCAGTGGGAAATGGACTGAATGTACTTACAACGGTTCTAGAAATAAAATAAAACAACGTGCGCTTTACTATGGTTTTATAGAAAATTTCACCTGAAACTGGTGACACTTTATTAATCATTATTATTCGCTGCCAAAAACTCTGGAGATACTCCAATATTTTATATAAATTATATTTTTTGGATGGCACAACTCAATCGTCAAAAACAAGAATGCCTTAGCCGTACTTCTACTAGTAATTTGAAACTTAATACCCTTTTTGGGACCAACAATACGAATGCCTTTATGTAGGTAGTAATTACATTACTGGTTAACTTGCTGCTTTCTATTTAGTGAATTGATCGGTTTTGAGGCAAGTATCCAAATGGATGTATTTAGATTCACAAAATTATTAATTTCAAGCATGTTATTTCAGGATTGAAAGTCGATGTACCACAAAGAGTTTGTTAATACTTTTAATCGGGAAAAGGTAAAGTTCCAACTCGTTGTGAGATATGAATTATCCTAGGTGAATTTTTGGTAACAAAATAGTTGAAGAGGTCTCTTGTCCTAGAATTTAAAATGTCTTACAGAATTATATGTATTTTTAATGTGTATATCATCTATCTATAATCCATAATAATTCTCGGTTCTAATTTCTTCCGCATACACTAATGGTCTATAGTTTTTGCTGGCAAGTAATTCCTTTTACACATGCAATTCTAAAAATCATTCGTTTCTTAAATGTGTGGCCAAGGGAAAATAAACATAATTGACTGAATATTCAATGAAATCAGACCGGATGATAGCATTCATTAACAATAATCAACACGGAGATTATCAAGATAATAAATTATTTTATGTATAAATGTTTTCAAATTACAGTTACGGAGAAGTCAGTGTTAGTAATAAAAAAAGAAACAAACATACTTTAACTTTGGTGTTCTTAGCTTTCTTCTTACAAAAAGGTAGCAAATAAAGGAAACTACATACTTGGTTACTCAGAGTGAATTACACAAATTATTCGTTTCATTGAAAACAAAATAAGTTTAACGAAAACAATAATAATGTTCCCACATACATAATATAAAATCAGGATTGAAAATACATATTTTAGATTTCACATTTTATTAAATTATTAATACAACGATTAAACAACAACAACGATTAATGTTTAAAAAACGAGTCAGATGCACTATGTAGTTTTTAGTTCGGAGGTTATTCATTGATTAAAAATAACTTGGATAATAACATAATATACCTTCGATTACGTATGCTAACAAAAATGTGGTTATTTTCTTAAAACTTTTGTTCTAATTAGGACAGCGATTGATACAGTAGAATGGTTACAACACAACATTGGCAAATAATTACGTTTACAATTATCAAGATTATTTGTAACAACGCAATAAAAACACTAAAAATATACTTCATCACAAAATCGTTACATCCATTCAACAACAAGCACTCCACCAAAATGAATGCTAACTTGGATATTCTTGTATGTAACAGTAAGGATGAACTCAAGCGATCTCATTTGAATAGGTTGAGCACGAACAATTATTGAATTTTGCATTGCTGTTCGTATAGTTTTTTTCACCAGTCCAGTGAAATCTATAAAAATAACTCAAGCACTAAATACAATACCTCTCTACTCCGAAATTTTTGAAAGCAGTTGTACGTGTTTCGTGTGACGGGTCGTATAATGTTATTTTTTGGAATGTGAAGGGAATTATTGAATCTACCCTTTGATAATTATTTTGTTACAGAGTAGTTTTCTAAATTATTATTACTGAGCATATTCTCTTTGGGATTGAGGTAGAGACCTGGAACAGGAGTGGTACAATTTATTGTTTTTAAAAGTTTCGAGAAAAGCTTCCCTTCACCATGGACGCAAAATACGGCTGTCCGTTCGTGATCCCAATACTATATGGGGCAGCAATTTGATTCCTGCTGGAGAAGCAGGAACCATGAACTAGTATAATCATTATACGACCTTTAATAAAAATACAAAAATTGAGAACAGATCGATCTCGTGGACAAGCGTTATTCTTACAGTATACTAACAGAAAAACATGAATCTCTCGCAAGACATGAGTAGTTGCGATACATTTGGTGCACTTTTTCGCAACGTATTACAATCTGTCAACCACCAAAGTTAATCATCCTTACATTCAGAGTTTCAGAGATTGGACACTGTAAAAATTAAAAAACAAATGTGCGCAAAACGCTAAAATACATTTCCACATTTTTTAAGTAGAAGAGTAATTATACTTACAATATTTATACGTATAGTTTTACAGTAACTGCCTTAATACGAGCCTAACACTTGCTATAGATAGTAATAGATAAAAGTATTGTCGTCATCCACGTCTTAAAGAAACACCTACATATGTGTATCATTAGTATACCTTTACACTATACGCACATGTATTCACATTTTTAATGTACATTAAAAGTTAATTCATATTTCACATGTTTCTTACTCTGTACAGTAAATTCTGATTTATGCATTTTTTACATAAATATATTCAGTCTAATAGTATGTAGTTACTGTTCACGTTCACCCACACTCAAGAAGTCACATTTTAAATAATATTGTAGATTGACCTCAACAAGTCCAGGAATCAGTACTATTGCGCCGAGCATTCCAATAATAAAAACAAATAAACATTAATTACACATTAGATGTGCACCACAACTACCTACACACGTGACTAAATTCTTTTTGCAGTGCAGTTGTGATCCTGGTACTGATAACTTTTTCTATAGTTAAAATTAATATATGTTCAGTTGTAAACATAACGTCACAAAATGCCATTCATAAAAATATTATTAGTGATTCATGCACATGCATTACAAGGGCTTACCAGTATACGCATGTATACGTACACAAATATTATACGAAAAAATGATGTATATATATATATTCATCCAAATATACTTTCAGAGAAATACCTTAAGGTACAGAAAAAATAAGGTACAAAAACTTAACTAGCAATAATAATGATATTCTTCTATAGAAAAACAGAATAAAAACTATTGATTGAAGATCAGTCGTTTTAAATGTACGAGCGACTCCTCCAATCCGCTATCTCTTCATTTTGGCTTGATTCAGAAAAAATATCTTCCGTCTTGAAACAGTTGAGGTTATTAGCAGCTGCCTCATCAAGACCAAGAACAGAATAATTAAATTAGTACGAATGTGAGCGGATGGGGAAGGAACCAGCGTCTGTACTCCAACTTTTTTGTCGTGCGTGCGATATACATATGTGAACTTCTTGGATATACAGCGGAATAACAAAAAATCTTATATCTAGGGTTCATATGACTGCTTATGGCTATACCATGTGAACATTTTGTAAAACATGTTCATCAGGGTTAAGCCCCTTTAAAGAAACGTGGTGATGATCTGTGGGTGCTCGATGTTTTAAAGAATAATGAGACTGCACCAAATGTTGACTGCGGTTGAGGAGCGGATTGGCCGCTTCTCCTCCTTGCAAAATCTCAGCCTTCCTTCCTTTAGTTCCATGCATTGGCATGTGATGGTAGTGCTCGCCATGACGTCGCTAGATAAATGAATTAATAAAAACTTTATTATACGCACAGGCCTGTAAGAAACAACCTAATTATTTTTAATGCTATCATCAATTATTACTCAGGGCTTGATGAAGCACATAAAGCTAAAAGTTTAAATTACCTGGTGTCCGCATATATTTTTTGTATAAATTTCGATATCACGCGGGTACAAGTCATGACCATCGTCTTCCGAGAGATCAGATATAGAAGCACGTGGAGATAAAGGTTTTTCTATTTCCTCGTACACTGGATCATTTCGAAGCATGTTTGCATTTCTCACATCAGAATAACTACTACCCCTGGTCCAGTGACCATCCATCCCCGAATTGCATAACCCTAACATGCTGGCATCCACACCGTATCTACTGTGACCTGAGATACCACCTGGAAAACAGAAAACCAACTCATAAACAGATTCCGTCAATATTCAACGTGTTACACTTTGATAAGAATAGAATATGAAAAACGGACATTGCTAGTGCTGTACAAGTACTTCGGAAACCATGAATAAATACTACATTGTTAAACTTACCGGGCGAAGGATGAATACCA
Organism: Disparrhopalites patrizii; assembly: GCA_034698585.1. Lineage (NCBI taxonomy): Eukaryota > Metazoa > Arthropoda > Collembola > Symphypleona > Sminthuridae > Disparrhopalites > Disparrhopalites patrizii. The sequence continues at coordinate 7,928 of JAQGBT010000429.1, forward strand.
ACAGCACCTAATTGTTTTGAGTAGATACCGTCATGATTCCTAAAGTCGACTGGCTGGCGACTCAAGGTAAGTAGACGTGAACCATCTATTCTTTGTTGAGCTAAGTGATTATTATGACAAGCTTCAATCATTCCTATTCCTTGCACATTATTGCTTGATAACCCCTGAAGCTGCTGCTGGGAATGAGTAGACATTTCAGTGTCACTCGTAGCTGAACTCTTGCCGCAATCACACACTTTTGAAAGTATCTGCACATGAAAAGAACACAGTAAACATCACAACATTATTAGGGTGAACTATGTCACTTGATAAAATAATATGACACTACAATAGTGAGTAATAGTAATCAATCAATACAGACATGAAGAGTATTATTTTCATACAAAAATTCGTAAAGTCTTACATCTTCTGATTTGAGAAAATGGAATACAAGAATAATAATTCCTTCCAAGGCTAGACTCAAACTAGCTGAATATGAAAGTGGTACGGAGTTAGACTCTAAGTCAAGGAGTCTTAGCGTCCATGTCAACGTCATCAAGAAGAGAATTAGCATACTTCCTTGGAGCCAAGTTCTACATGAAACACAGAGTGTCACAGCATAAATTAATAATCCCCGACAAATTAATTTCTTTTACAATCTTTGAGACAAACATGTGAAGACAAAAGCATCATGTGTCATTGTGTGTAGTAAAAGTTGTACGGAGTGCACAGAAACTTACCCAACATAAGAATACAAAGCCTTATCATCATTTGGTTTCTTCGGCATCGACGACAAAAGAGTGCAGACTTTGTAAGATGTATATACCAAGACTGCGGTAGTAGCCTGCAGGAAGAAGAGGAAAAACAATCAAATTATAAATCACCGAAAAAAGAGGGGAAAAACTTGGAAACAAAAGGGAATGAGTGAGGACATCTTAAGAGAAAAAAGCTGTTATTGTAAAAAGGCAGCAGCTCCGGAGAAAAAAAAAGTAGTACTGTAGATTCAAGACAAGTAAATTCTTATTTAATTTTTAAGAAGACAAGGAGCAGTAAGTGACCATGAAAACATTTTCCCAATGTAGAAGAGAACGTAAAAGCAGTTGGAGTGCTGAAATGCGTCAAATGGTTTGAGAAATTAAATTGTGATCACAACTTACGAGGGCAACTACGACAGCTGGACCAACGAAACACAGAAGCGTGAAGCTGGTTTGGATCCAACAAGCCTTTTCACTCCGATAACTTCTAGGATCCAAAAGGAAGGATAGAAGAACGACTATTGCAGGGGACCCGTAGGAAACGCCGTAGTACCACAGTTTCCGGGATAGTCCATTTTCTGCCGCCTCCACCACGATCAAATGCAGATGGAAACCTGCACATACAAGCATAAATAGTACCATTTCCAAAAACCTAATTAAACCTTTGCATCTCCCATAAGCTGATTTATGAGCTTTCACATTTTACCCAATTACACATTTGCGGTAACAAATTATCACAGCAAAAGTTTCATTCTCACTTATTTGATGGAGTATGCAGCAGTAGGACTTACGATACATATGAACAATAAGCACCTGCCATAAAAAATCGTTGTACCAAAAGAAAAAAAACAACTAAGGCTTACCATGAAGGAAGAGCCAGAGGATTGTAACCAACGCAAAGTAATGTAGGAGAGCTGCAATGCCCGTGCACAAGTAAGGATTGGGAGTCTCGTGAATGCCAAACACGAAAATAATTTCACCAATTAGCATGCTGATAAATAAGTTTTTCAATATCATCGTCTGAAATACCTGTAACAGAAAACAGTTCATTACTGCACATTTTCTCACTCACCATATGACATCAGCAACAATACACCCTCTCTTTACACGTTGCGTATGACTCACTCGTACTACATCAATTTCTCACTTGTTCGTGCTCATCTTCTCACACTCACAATTCCTTATACAAAAAAAATTATCTGTTCACGCATACTAAATTTCACGCAACACAATATATCACATCAATAAAACGAACAAGGTATTACGTGAAAGAGACGCTAAGTCAAATTAACTTACTTTGCCATGTATGCAAAAATGTGTAATGATCAATGTGAAGACAAGGCACAGAATAACCACGGCAGATCCAACGTACATGACAATCTGTAAAATATAAGAAGAACAAGCACCCAAGCTTTTTAGTAGGTGTATTGTAAAGCTTACGCTAATGTTTCGGTTGTAATAGTAGTAATATACACGGCCTATGCACACACCAAAAAGTTAAAATCCTTTCTCCATATACACTATACATACTTAATCAACTAATTTAATGCCAGACATCTTCAAAATTGGAAGATGCGAATTATGCATATGCATCAAGAATTTTCCGTATTCGTTTTAAAAAATTCGACTCATTACGATGACTTTCACAATTTCAACACTTTACACGGACTCTCATGTGTGTACACAGATAAGTAAGTTAAGCAATAAGATTCTTAACCATTAGCACGTATTGCGACACGAAAAATAAAAAACTTTTCATCTCATTAAAAACAAAAACCTAACCCGCTCAGAGTACACAAAATATTTTTACCTGCAGGAGATGTGGAGTTGGTAGATGTTGGGGCGGCGGTTGGAGATCCATCAAAATGGCAAAATTTGTTAAATGTGTACACTGGCACATGGTGTGTGTTTTATTCGTATTAACAACCCGGCAGCCTTCTCCTGACCACGCACTGTAAAATAAAATACATTTAAATAATTATCAAATAATGTCCTTCGTCATTTTTTGGACTGATAAATTTTATCCCTCACATCTAAAGACAACGTTTAGAAGAAATAATGAAATTTTTAATGATTAACATGAAACAAAAACGTAAAAAGAACTGTCTTTCCTAAAAAAGGCCACCACATAGTATAAGAAAAACGCAATTGTAAAAAGAAAATTGAGCTCCAACCTTAAAATGCTTGAATTCATTTTAATGATCTTGTTCTATAAATAAGCATTTTTCACCGAAATAATAATCCTATTAAGTACCATCAGCACGTGCCTTGAGCCATTAGAAGTTACATGAAAAAAATTATTGTCCTAATAAGTGCTACATTGCTAGACGCGTGTGCTCATTTTCACGATGACTCATACAATTATTCTTAAAAAAAGATCCTGCGGATTAAGTCATTACAAAAAAGGAGTATGCATTCTACTTGTATGTACGTGTAGAAAGTCACGTCAATAAACACATAATATGTGTATGGATGCGATAGTATTGTGAAAAAAGCTTCGCTCAAAAAAGAATGTGAATTTAACTTACTTTAACGTGTAATCCCAAAACACACATTGAGGGTTGCTCACATTGTCCAACCAAAGGTGACGTAAAGTGAGTTGAACGGGTAGAGCTAATTGAATGTGTCTACCCTTATTCAATGACGCAGAAATGACGCGAGAATTAACCAATTTCTTGACTTGAGTGGATTCTATTCCTTCGTCTTCGGGTGGATTCGGTTGAAGCACCTACAGAACGTAATTTAAAGCAAATACAGTTTAGTTGGACGTGAAATGATAATAAATTTTCCTTTCCACCCACGTGCATGTCGGCAGTGTGGAACCAAATAATTTAACCGGGGACCTCCTAAGTATTCTTTCTTTCGTATCAACTTACCCGCCCTGTAAAAACATCTGCCACATTTACTGGTGACACCCCGGACTTGGGGGAATGAACAGAAATAATTACAGTGGAAAAGCATTAGGTGCGAAAGTAAACGACTGATTAATTGAAACCAAATAAGTAAATTAATAGTTAAACGAACATGCCTGGGAGTCACCATGTGGCTTACATTTTTTTTCGTCTTGTACTTTCCCCTTCCATTCTCTTATCAACAACAGGAAAACACACGGGTTCTCCCACAAAGACAACAAGATCTAATAATAATTTAAGAGAGGCAGGGAAAACTTACAAGTTCCATGTTGTTGTAAGCAAAACAGACTAGTCTGACCAGTCCACCATCGCTATTCTCTTGAAGAGCTTCCGCAGGCATTGACAATACATCACCCATTCGGCCCCACTGATCCGTGGATTCTAATGGGAAATTGATTTCCCGAACGTTGTTTGCTTCGATTGCATAAATCGTGGTTACTACAACACAAAACACAATGACATTCAATGTTAGCTAGTAGCTAGACAGAAGTATACTTGAGTAAAAAGCCTTTGTTAAACACACATAACATGAACGCAGGCTTGTACAAACATTCACAATGTTTCTCCAGGCATTTGGTATGCACCACTCCACCCACTACGATCTATTCAAAAGACTATTTGCTGTGTGGGCTGTGGGTGAGATGTTGCAGGGAATGAATAAAAAGAGGGTAAAAGGTAGGAAAACAAAACCAATGGGTTTTATTCGAAGGAGCAACTAATATAATATTACGACGTGGGATTCAACGGGGTATCATAACACGAAGAAACATTCCATAGTATAAAATCCAATCAATAATAACTTACAAATATTCTTTGATGATTTCCTCAACGTTTTCTCCGAGGAGATGACATTAGCCAAAAGAAAGGAGTTTTCTTCCAGAGCAATCAAAAAATTTGTAGCCAGAGCCATTTGATCGCCGTGGCTTAGATCTCTCCAAGGATCTAGCCTAGTTTTCTCCAGTAGATTGCTTCCCGTTTCTAGGACATGTTGCAAAGCCTCAGCAGCCAAATCTTCCCTGCTTATTTGATTACTTAGAGTCCTCACATGTTCGCCCATACGACTAGCAACTGTCTTCATAATTTTCACAGCTGCTAAAATATCACCACCATACATCTGCTTTGTGCTTGTCACTTGCGCCAAATCACTAGCCACATTTCCGATTCGATCACCCTCTAGTACTCGAGCCTACAAAAAAAATCACCATCAACCGCTCCCATTAGTTCTAATTTTTTTTACTTCTTCCTTGGAACTTCTCCAATTCAAATCCCTTTCCTCTACTTTCCCATCCTATTTTCCACGACAGAAAGAAGTAATAAGAAAAAAGAGGACAGTATAAAAAAGGAGAAAGGACGATTCTGGGAAATCACACACCTGCAAACTGATCAACCAGGCAGATTTGCAGTCACTAAGATCGGGCGACACGGGAAACCATTTCGGCGGTTTATTTCTCATTCGATTATCCCTGCATTTCCACCTCGCAATACCTGCGGCTCCACCAGGGCAGGGCTGTGATACGGTTTCACCAGCAAGTGTATAGTTCCAAAATAATTGTCGTTCATGTCTTGCTTCACAGTACTGGCTCTCATCGTTTTCACCTCCAAGATCTTCGGTTTCATCTGTAAAAATACATCCCATTCATTCAACTACCTCTTTTCTCTCAACAGGGTAACCTTCAGAAAAGTTTGGGTATTGACTGGTGTTATTCAACATGTATGGATTTACTAAACACGAAGAAATGTCTGACAATTTAGTCTGACAATGAACTTGTATTTAGTATTTTTTTATAATATGTAACACCCTAACATGGACAAAAGAAAGGGAAACATATAGTATTTACCACAAAACAAGAAACAACGAAGTAAAGAAAACAAGAAAATGACAAAAGATCGTAAAAAAAATGAAACTGCCACAAGATGAATGGATATGCATGAATGTGTGAAGATGGAGAAAACTTGTCACGTGAATTAACAAGTATCAACTTACCAGGATACATTTTCTTGCCGTTTCCTTCCTTTCTTGGATCATCAATGGGATTGTGATGACTATTATGGGTCGGAAACACGGGGCTCATTGTGACAACTACAGCATTCCTGTCGTTACTACTACCACCACTGTTCTCATCCACTTTATCTGACCACATGTTCTCCATTCCACTTCCGGTGTCACTTTCTTTATGCTTTTGCTTCTCAACCTGAGCCTCCCAACCCCAATTACTTTCGGTTGGTTCTCCAATTTCCCCACCACCCTCGACAGGCCAGGACTTGTATTCGGTTTCTTTGCCTACATTACTAGGACGCTCTTGAACATTCTCCCTGGATCTTTGCTCATCATACTCCTCACTTTCTTGTGGAGGCGACAAAGGGTTTGCCTCACTCAGGACGGCACTCGTGGAAGTATTTGGTGAGAGCAAAGAGGGTTTTGAAGAAGTCACAACCACCGAGGAAGGAATATACTCGGGGATACTAGTTACCACACTTACACTGTTAGTTCCTAAAATTACTGCAGTACTAGAAGCATTGCTTCCAATCACTGACGGTCCATAGGGTACCACATCTACATCATTTGACCCCAGAAGCCCCTTCGAAGTCGTACTACTCAAAGGGGACTTTGCATTGTTGAAATTTGTTGAATCCAAATTTGTACTTGGTGAATTTATCCATGAAGGAACAGGCTTGGCACCAGTCATACTTCTGGGCGTTGTAGATGTCAATGAGCTCGCTGCAGGGAAAAAAATGGAATGGATTACTTTGTTATTAATTATTATCTTGATATGCCAAGAAACACTCTTGACTGATGGTGTCGCTGTCTACTGCTACTACAAACTACTCGTATTTTCTGGGCATAACAAACCAAAAATATTAATTAGGGAGGTCAAAGCATCTTTGTATAAGTTAACAAGGCTGTAGAACATGGTCGTTGCATTTACATTTTAATATTCTCATCTCAGAATCACTCGTTTGTCACAACATGTCAACACATTGCTTTACTCAAGTATTTCACCAGATCAAAGGAAAAACATTTACTGTTTTCCCTTATAAGGTTAAATGTCACCAATTTGTCGTGGATCTTTAAAAGAGAATATCATTTTCATAGACGAAACCGATGTTTGATCATTTGTGTATGTGCATTCATGAACGTTAACATGTTCAACGTCCTTATTACTATTATTCGTTTATAATTAATTCCCTCAAGAAATCTCATAAATTATAATTCTATGGCGAGAGTTATCAACTTTATACGAGCCATTTCTTCTTATCTTCCAACTTCAAAACGATTGAATGACACTTCTACATCTTAGCCATTTCAACCTGAACAGTGTCCTCTCTCATATCCCACATTGCTCCAATTTTCTTTCTCTTTACAACTGCTCCTATTCACCAGTCAAATACAGCACATAAAAACGAAGGGCAAATTACAGCAAAGTGTACATGTACATATGCATATGTATGTATATATCTGCATCATAAAGGGAGGGAGAAAAAAATTCGCTCATCACCACATTTTTTTTCTTTCTCTTGAAACCTCTCCATGAATGAACATTCGCAAAGACCATAAAATTCAAATCGGAACGTTGGGAGCTAATGGCGCAGCTCAAGGGTTAGAATAAAAAAAAAAGTGATCATCCGCGAGAAAAGTATTCGTTTGTATCTAAAATGACGGCAAGGCTTTTTGCCTTTGCCTTAGCCGCCCCACACTTTTACACATGCCGTACATGGGAAACATAATGCATGCATATTATCTCACGTCCGTGTCTCACATTTCTTCTTTGAACGTGAAACCCTTCCTACATAGAAAGGGCTTGTCATTTTTTTTTTCTCCCTTTTTTTCTCATCCCCTCTTTCTTTCTCCATACTAAAGAATGTCTTCCATAAGATCTTCCTCCTCCCCCATCCCGAAAATTCAAAGGGTTACCTTCACAACTGCCTACCTTTACTCACATCTACCACCATACTTGAACAAGTCAACCTTCATTTGCTCTATCTACCATACCGTATATCATTAAGTACATCCAAGGGAGAAGATATGTGAGTTTTTAAGTAAAAATATTTCATCTCCGTCAAAAAAAATATTCCCCTTCCAGTATAGCACTTATTTTGCACATGTTGTTTAGAATAAGAGAGGCACCTTTTTTTTTTTATCCTTTTCAGATCTACATCCATAGTCAGACTAGCTTCAATCTGGGCATTATCTTCATTTTACAGGAAATATACAAGTATATATACATGTAAGTAGAAAAAAGAAATACATATACGTGGAAAGACGATGGAAGCTAAAAAAAAATCCTTATGAAACCACCTCTTTTACGGCCGATAAGTAAAGAACATCCTGAATACATGTATAAATATATACTTTTACACTAGATTTTAACGGAAATATGGATCCCTTACACCTTATTTTGCTGGCATGGACCAGTGAATAATAGTTAGCTTCACTTCATAATGTGTCTGCGTCTACATTTCCTATATTGTTGTATAAATCTCAATTCCGGCCCCCTGCATCTGTGCTTCTTTCAATCTCCTCCTTTATCCTCGCCCTCTCTCCCTCGCGCTCTTTCTCTTTTTTCACACACACACACACACACTCAACATATTTCCAAGCTGACTACAAATGCTTTTATGCTAATCTACAGAATTTTATATATAAACTAAATAAGAAAACTTTCCACCATTTTCCTTCCGTTCCTACAATAAATCCTGTGAAAACTTTAGCAGTAGTGTATAATATTTGCTTTAAGAATACCTACAAGTCCGTAAGCGAGCTTGGGGTTTTGTAAGGGAAGAGGCTGTTAAAACTTTAAGAAATAGAAGAGATGGATGTGTGTATATGCATGGTGAACATTTTCTCCCTTTCTTTTTTCTCTCTCGTTCTCTCCTTCCCCCTCTTTCTCTCTCTCTGTATTTTTCTCTCGCACCCAACAATCGATTTGGCCTGAAGCAACTCTATTACTGCTTTATGCATGAGTGTGTGTACAATAATTAGCATGATTTCTTGTTCTCTGGGTGCACACACATGCACGCAGCATTTGCTACTACATAATTATTTGCATATCAAAACGTTCAATTGCTACTGATTGGGCCTGGTTCTGTGGCCGCCATGCAGACGAACGAGTTTCCTCGGCGTGTGTATAAAACATCGAAGCTTAAATGTATGTATATTTATTTTTTATAATGTTTACCTCTTCTTTTAAACCTTTTTACCCCTTTACCCTTCTCTCTCTCTCTCCCTCTCTCTACATTCACGTAATACCAGATAATATACATGAGTAAAAGCCCGAGTGATTACTTGAGCATCACAATCTCGCCTCTTACATTAAAACTTCTTGCCACTACTCTTACAACATCATCTCGTTTCTTTGAATTTTATTGTACATATAATTGAGAAAAAAATCAAAGGATTAAAAAAATACGAGTAGTTAAAAGCATTCTTAGGTGTAAGTGCACTTTTGTACGAATAAAATTGGTAGAACTTACCCAATATGCACTGGTACTGTACTTCCAGATACTTCACAGTGCCAACACAAGGGTCACCAAAAGTTTTTGTACTCGCCATGACACTGCAACTCCTCTGGTAATTGCACCTATATTTTTTCACAAGTAAAAAGACCAAAAAAATACATGAGATATGTGTAACATTCTTTTTTGTAAAGTCTGTACGTTACATTACAAGGGGGAAAAATGTTTTCGCACGATCTTGACAAGGAATCCTGACAACATTTCTATCTACATTACAAAAACAGTATTACCTACTACAATACAAGCATCCTGATTTTCACATGACATACCGCAAAGCTCTATTATAATACCAGTCATTTTTACCTATAACAACGTTCAATTGCCTATCTGCCTACTGACCGGGATTTTTATGACAAATCGCTCAGCTACCGTCTAAATGCCTCCTTCACTTGTTACAAGTTCTATAGCTATTTTCAGTAGAAGAAACCCACATTAGTAGGTATATTTAAAAATATATATATAATGAGGCACAGAAGAGTACATACGGGTTGAAGAGTACATTTGTTGTTATTGTTGTTAGTAGGATAAGGAGGAGAAATTCGACACAAAATCAAATCACCTTTTCTCTCTCTCTCTCTCTTTCCTCTGTACAAGCTGACTATCGTTGCAATTACCATTCATTTGACAATGACGATGCGTCATGATATATACTACCGTCGTCTTTTAGCAAGCATTCGTCATGTCTTATTGTATTTTTTAAAGGCCTGTACTCTATATATGATCTATTTCACAAAACCTCACGTTGCACAGTGCCTAGCGGTTCTTTTGTCATCTTTGTACATTGAGCACATAGCTTTACAAGAATGGGCATGTTATGAAGAAAAAGCTTCCAAAAAAAGAAATAACATCAAGGACCAACTTCTTGTATTTACTGCTTTTAGAACGACGACCATTTACTACTACCATCACTACTGGTACCATTCTCTTATGGCGATAATAATAGGAGTATACAACCAGTATTACAACGCTAAATACTAACCAATTCTACCACAAATGATCCTTACCAAAAGATTTTTTTGTACACAGAAATGAACATTACACAGGTGAAATTATTGCGTATACATAATACATACATACACGGTATACAATCAAAGAAAAAAACTTAGAATGAAGAAGCGAGGGAAAAACAATCAACACAAGTAGGGAACTTATAAACATCCTCCTACGTGTGATACTTCGAAACAGGAAGAAAGGACGGAGAAAAAACTGAAAAAGATCTCCGTGTAAACACTGAGGGGAAAATCGGCTTCATCAGCATCATCAAGGAGAAAGGAAATACATCGAAAAGGATGGTGTATGAGAAAAGCACTTACGTTCCATTGAGGACCAAGATGGATTTTGGACTCCCGCAATTCACGCTCCATTCAGTGAAACCATTTTCATTGCAAATTGTGATGGAGAATCGACCATAAATGGCACGTATCAGATGAATTACCTTCCCTGGCTCACAGTCAAGTCTGAGCGTGGTCCCCTCGCAAGCATACGCCGTTTGTTTGCCTGTAGATACGAAACCAATAAAAGAGAAAAAAAAACATTTCAATCTCACTCAAAAACATAGTATGGTATATTGTATAGTACTTATGTATTACTTTACTACTTTCTTTTCCCCCCTACAGAATGTAAGTGTGGTAGTAGTATGAAAAACTCCGCACACAATTACGTCCTCTTCCTCCAAAAAAAAACAGAAAGAAAGAAAAAACCAAAATCACCAGGAAATATTATTGCCATGTTCTACATTGCATCGGCAACAAATTAGTATCCCTCGGTACTAATAGCATCAACAACATTTGTTTCTGACCATCGTGCTCATAAGTGCGATTTCTACATTATTACCAGCCATGGATTTTTTTTAATACGCCTAAAAAGATTTCATCTCTCCCTTCCCTCTCACACTCATAATAGTACTAAAAATCCATTGTCCAAACTATTATGGGGCACATAAAAGCCTTATGCACATTGGAAAAAAAACTATGTTTCATTATTAGAGTCACAGTGCTATTATTGCCATTATTTTTATTGCCTTTATTATTAGGTGAGAGAGGACCCATTATGTTCAATGTCCTTCTGATTGTTCAATTTCAACCGATACCTACTTTCGTATTGTCTTTTCCACTTTGTTGTTAATCATTATGTACAAGACGGTGTGAGTATGTGGACACACAAATGAGGGGCTCGGAGTCAAGCCAGCCTAAGTCCATTGGAACAAAGTGGAAAAAACTATAAAGATATCAAAACTTACAACTTAATAAAACAATTTGCCACGGACATATCCGTCATGTATAACCTCACAACTGTGCAAATTTTCGTAAGTCCGTAGCCCGTTTACCAAATATCGCATAAGGCATGAATTCCATGGACTTAGTCCGTTTTGTCAACGAAATCGGGATTTCGCTATTTTAAGTATACAAACCGGGGGTAAAACGAATTCCCGCACACTTCAACCAATACGTCTGCCTGTTTGCTTTTTCTCCTCCGTCTCGCTAAGTTTACCCTTTTTTTTGTCTCGCTATACTTTTTACCTACACTGGTTTATTTGAAACAAAAAAAAATCATTTTCGAAATTTTTGGACTTACGCTGGTTTGACTCTGAACGAACGCTTTAAATGTAGACACACATTTGCAAACACGTTCACGTGTACAAATAGCATATATTATATTTTATCTGAAAATAGTTTCACCATGTGCAATCATGTCTCTTTTATCACTGTTCTGTCTTGAAGGCCTTTCTTCTTCTTTGTGTACTCATTCTTCAGGTGATATCAGATTCCTTTCTTTCTTTCTCTGTGTCTCCTTGCTACTCCCTCAAAGCAATGGCAAAGTGAAATGTTGTTACACTTCTGTAAATGGTATTACTTATTACTACTAATCGTTTCCATTGTTTCCCTTAATGTAATTTCTTGATTTAATTATTTTGCACGCACCCTTCTCCTGTCCTGTCGTTGTAGAAGGTAGCTGGAATGTATAGTATTGTGTACATTTGTACAAGTATGCCCATGCAAGTACACGTGTGCCTGTGTGACCAAATCTTGTATTTCCTTCAGCGGAAACCAGATTATACAAATATACTGGTACTGTTCATTTAATACTTCAACAAATGTCCATTCTTTTAACCATCCATTATAATCTACACCTTCACTTTTACCATATACAAAAATTCTTCTTCACAGGTGAGTGAATTGGCCCTGCACGTAAAACTAATTCATCTCACCCCGGCCAAGAGTGGGAAATTGCTTGTATATACAGATACTGATACACTTGTACTTTTTTAAAGGTTATACACGACCATCTCGTTTAAAAGAAAGTCCCAGAGCATAAGAAGCTTTTAAGAATGAAGAAAAACAAATGGACGGCAATTTTGGGCCACATTTTTAATTACTGATTGTTAGTATGTACTCAGTGCTTGTACTTAGTTGCACATGTCAACGTTAATAGTACCAGCAGTGATTGCGCTTCTTTCTAAACGTGGCTATAGCTATAGTACATGGTGTGACAGTTGAAAAAAATTTTTTTTACTTCCACACATACCTGCAGGGTAAAGTAAAGTATTTAAGAGAGGAACAAAAGCTGACGACTTTTTTGTAAATTAGTGAAAGTTAAAAGGAAAGAAAAACAACTTCCATTAATCTGAAAAATCCTTAACGTCAACAAGAGTAAATGGAGTAATAAAATCAAGAAAGGCGCTATTTATATTTAAAGTGTACACACGTGTATGTATATGTTCGTCCTTATCTCTGAAAGACTCTCTTCTTCAAAAAGGTGTGTAATGCCCAGAAAAATCCATAACATTTTTATTTCAATAAATTATTTTGCTTTTGAAGGCTGTACATTAAATGTGAAAAAGATTAAATTAACGTCTCCCAAGAGAAGAAAAATAACAGGACCCGTATATTAGAATCTCTTGTTCTCTCACGAGTTGTCAGATTTATTTGTATGTGTGTGTGTTCTCTTCTGTCCGAATACACAATAATAAAGAGAAAGAAAAAATATATGAACTCTGTGTTGAAACGTCAAATCTGAAAAACAAGGAATATTATCAAGAGAGTGAGAGAGAGAGAGGCAGGGAAAGAAGGCAAAAATGCCTGCAATAAAACCATCATAAACTTTTTGAAAAAGAATATATAATCCCGACACACTCAAATCACATATACCTATGAAACAATAAGGTTCCGTTGTGCTCCCGTCTCTCTCTCTCTCTCTTTCATTTCTCCTCAATGGAACATCACACACAACTGCGGTAGACAAATGGAAGACCTCCTAAGTTTGGAATGTTTAGTATGTGTGTATGTATATGTTATGTGTGCATGTATGCAATTGAAAGGGGAAAAAACATTTTAACCTGCACTAGAAAGCACAGTTTTTTTTATGGGGATGTGAAGGAACCTTACTTGTGTATTGGGAACATGTCTTTTTAAAAAGTTCTACTACCGTATATTATATACGTCGTTATGACCGAATGTTTTCATGTATCTGTATATGTCTGCTTAAAAACATTTGGAATTCCAAAACAAGAAAAATTTACCTGGTTTCATACTAAAAAAAGAAAAGTTTATGGCATATGCCGCTATCGCACTTATGCATTTCGTCCAAAAGGGTAGAATGAATATGTACATTTAATTTTTTTTCCTTTTTTTTGGGAGTGAGGGGGGAAGCCCACGTCGTTAGGGAAAAGTCCATGCACCACCAGTATAATTACACTCATAAAACCATCTTTTCCATGTAGACAAGTCCTACGGTATTGTTATTACTTCCACTGCTACTAGTGCCACTCTTTTTTCTTCAAAACGATAAGCTTAACCTCAAACCACTTGTACGTTTGCATTAAAATTTATGACGGAGTAAGTTATAAATCTATATTCTATGTCCCTTCTGCATATTTTTTGCTTTATTTATAGATAATTGCTTTTCAAGTAAGTAAGTACACCACACTTTTTTTTTGTATTTTTGAATATTTATAGTAAAAATATATAATGGTTTTTTGGGGGGGGGGAAAGTACTTGACACCATGGTGGGTTTTTAAAGGATTATCTTTTTCCATTTATGTATATTACATACGTATGTATTACATACGTTATGTACATATATGTATACTGGCGTACACGTCCAAGTCCTTTTTCTCCCTTTGTACTATTTAACATTTTCATACTTCATCCTCCTCTAGAGTAATCAAAAACGCTTGTCTTTCGCTCATCCCCCTCCTTCTTGTATACTTTTTCGCAATTTTCATCTTTTCATACCAAAATGTGTCTTCGTCTTATTCTTCTTCATCTTTTCCCCCAATTTCTTTTCTCCTTCAACTAAAAATATAGTACATGTGAAATAAATTATTTTGCAAAGGCTCGTGTCATGTCATATTATAATACAAGATAGATTGTATTAAAAAAAGTTGGTGGTGCCATTGTCAGCTCACATGTACTATGTAGTAAGCTGAAAATTTTATATATGTACCCGTGCAAACCAACTTCCCTGAAGGGGCTGCGGCACCTACACCATGTCAAGTCCACCATGTACTACATTTTATATGAAGGAGAGATACATACATATGTATGTCCCACTACATAATACATAATTTGAAAAGTTTCCTTGTTCTTTTAATAAGACACCTCTTTTGACTCTGATGAAACTGAGGAAATGTAAGTTTTTGAAGGGGCAAAGAAGAAGAAGAAGTAGAAAACGACGACGGCAAAGAAGGAGGAGAAGGTGAAGAAGAAGACGCAACATCCGTATGCAAACCCACCAAGGTATACTCTCTCTCTCTCCCTTTCTCTCGAAGAGAGAGAGAGAGAGAGAGGGAGAGGAACGACAATGACGTCAAGTCAATCAAAATTCAAGCACATATAAAATTTCTAGTCACGACTTACCTTCAGCATATTCCAGAGGGACGAGGAGATTGAAGAGAGTGAACACGAGAACCAGCAGCATCAATCCATGAGGAGGAGTCCACATTTTAGTCATGGCACTCCGCTTACACCGATTCCGCACTTCCTGCACAAATATCAATAGAACCAAACTTCATTAGTTCACTTCTTCTTCATTAGTATATACACAGAATAATATATATACACACACATACACAACACCCTGCAAAGATCTCCGCCCGCAGTAGAAATTTCTATTATCAACTTTCTCCCTCTCACCCTCCCGCACTCACGCTCTTTCACTTTATACCTTCAACTTTTTAACTCTCTTAACCACCTTTTAGCTTCTGCCCCGCTCTCCCCGTTCCCAGTCATAATAATAAGACTAAAGCACACACAGCTCTCAGGGACCGTGTGTGTGCCATTGGAAAACGGAAACGTGGAGCAATAGTTTGTAATCATCTTTGTGCACATCGTGTAATTCATATTGTTTCCCAATATCATTTCCATCCTATTACGGGTATTTTGGATTCCCATTAGCAATCCGGAGGAGGACTGCTTCAGTCAGGCCTACTACTATTCTCCATATTCCCCCCTATTATACCTATCTCTTTTACACTCTTCATAACAATAAACGTGCAGAGACGAAAAGCGGTACTTTGCAATCCTATAACGTACACATGAGATTCAATATATACGGTCTACGGTGGGAGAGGCTGAGTAGATAGAGAGCCAGAGAGAGAGAGAGAGAGAGAAAGAGGCGGGCAGACGGAGGAAGGGTGAAAGGCAAAGGAACAAATTCGTCCAATATTTAAAGCAAAGCAGGCTTTATGTTTGCAAAGAGAGAGAGAAAGAGACAGAAGAACCACAGCCAAAGTCAAAGGGAGGGAATCATAAGGCACACGGGACACACACACATTCAGAGACTCACAGACATGAGACAAAACTGAGCTCGAGCCGTACATATATAGGAAAAGGCACTTTTGACAAAGTTTGATGGAGCGTCCAAGACCAAGTCACGTCACACCTTCATATTATTACAATGTTTCGTCTCACATTTAATAATCCACCATTAATCACAAACGATTACAAAATCAGACGTAAAACCATTTCAACGTCACGGTAAATTAAACTTTGCTTTTATTATTCTGACCTTCAGTCCCTCACCATTATACAGACACACGAAACCCACCTTCTTCGACTATGTTCGGTGTGAGGAGAGGGAGGGGGAGGTGAGTTTTTACTCCATCAAGTCCTACGTATACACCGTCCATTTAACAAGGGAGAGTACAAAACACACAGGATTATTATAGAATGATTATTACTATCCTTATTAACATCTAGTATACACCCGTGCAGTTTTCTTTGTTAAAAGAGATTTTCTCTCCCTCCCTCCCTCTCTCTCTCTATCTCCCGTCGCTCCCCACACAACTTCATTTCTTGTGTGTCTCTGTCGCTGTCAATAAAGGAACTCTTGTGTATGGTGCTAGAGAACTGCTGGTGGTGACAATATTCACACATCTAATGAAAAATTAGGTAACCTGCTGAGTATCTATTACAAGCATAGGGAAATGAGTGTATACCATTTCCATCATGCATATTTATTTTTTATTATGACGATGCCTACTTATAAGACATATTATTTACTATTTGTTATTATTATCACCCGCCTCTTCTTCTCTCATATTGTACGGATTACGAGACAAAAATGAGACTTGTAATAAAAGAATATAAAAAAAAAGGTGCGCACTCAAAGGCTTATCTTCCACACAACAACATCTCTTATGTCTCTTCAGCCACCATCACCACCAACCACCACCAAAGACCGACACCAAACTATACGACCATGCCGTATAACTTCACTTGTCGAATTACAGACGCTTTCTGAAACGTCCATTGTCATCATCCTCACACAATAGACTTCATCATTACTACGAGCATGCAGAATCTCCTACCTGCCATGACAAACATTTTTATATGATTAGGTGATCATAACACAATAGGAACATAAGACACACACATACACACGGAGACACTGGCTGTATACTTTCGCACAGGTACAGTTGGTTCGCGTTAACTATTTTTACACATTCAAGTCAGTGTACATCATCTCTCAACCCTTCCTCTCATTCTTCGTGTCTCTTTAAGAAGAGTAGAGACGCCGTATTAATACATTATAAAAGGATTATTATTGCCATTATTATGATCGTACCAGAATAAGGATGACAATAAGACACAATGGCAGTACCCCTTTTTCCCTCTCCTCCTCTCCCCAAATACATGCTGACTACCACCTTCTGTACAAGTCAAGTCAAAGCACAAGTTACAATTTACAATGTGTTAGCCTCCACGTGAACTTTACGAACCTTGAAATGTGTGCATAACAATCTTTTTACGTCCTAAAAGATGTTATTACACGAAACTAAAATAAAAATCTAGTGCTGAAGCAGACCTTTTACGCGTAAACATATGTATGCATGTTTGTAGAGTTTCCGACTGCATATGTACATCCGTTCGTACGAAGGGACGTGATAAAGAAGCAGATTTTTGCCCATCCCTGATTGGTAATGTTTTTTTTTTCACCATACAAATAAAAATCTGAAAACTATCATTTTTTATGGCCTCTAGCGCTAAGCTAAACAAAAAGAGAAGAAGAAGCAACTGCTATTTGGGTGGAAACTAATAAACCATATACCTTTACAGTGTAAACAACAAAGGCAAGTCATGTGCTTCAATTCGAATAATGATGGTACTACACCAGTTAGTTAGCTAGTTAGTTAGCAGAGCCTTCCGATGTAAATAATCGGACCAAACGGTTTTTTTTTTTTTGCTCTCCCCGCCATACATCTTTCCCCCGTCTTCTCGCTCACCGTATTCTTGGGAAAAATGGAAATAATCTTGATAAGGTAAATAGTGGAAAATGCGCGGAAATTCCCTCCTCCTTACAAGTAGACACCAGGTCTGAAGACAAAAAAAAAAGCATGAGGGAGGGAGAAAAGAGAATTTATTCGGAAAGAATGGATTGAACGAGGACAAGGAACAACTTTGGAGCTGTTAACTATGTTGATGATGAGTAAATTTTATGAAACTTCTCTCAGAAGGAGAACTTAATGATGAGTAACTACTTCGTGATCGACGGTGACTGTGTGTAAGAGAGGGATGGTTTCCTACAAAAAAGACCATCTGCGACGATGACGGACGTTTCATACAAACTTTGTGCGTGTGTATACACATACACACAAGTCGAGAGGGAGAGAAACGGAGCAAGGGAGAGGGAGAAAGGAAGAGAGAGAGAGAGAGAGAGAGAGAGAAAGAGTGGGAGGGAGAGAAAGAGAGAGAGAAAATCTTCCACTTCGAGAAATGTGGCTCAAAAGTCAGACTCAAAATCATTAGTTTTACTGCACAAGATACACACAACGCATACGCCACACGTTTCATATTGCTTCGGAAAAGAGAAAATATAAAGTCTGCAAGAAGGACGGAAAGAAAGAAGGAAGAAAGAGAAGAATACAAGACGAAGAAGAATTGTTCGGAGAGTCAAGAAAAGAAAGGAAAGAAAGAGTAGTAATATAGGAAAAACGAATTTCGCTGTCCCTTACTATTCCTTTTCTCCAGCACTCTCTCCCTCGCTCTCTAAAGTTCTACTGTCAATACAATAATTGTCAGAATCCTCCTGGTATTTCCTTGGAATACGAAGGAATGCATGGCTTCTCACTTCAGTCTCCTTATCTTTCTCTAGCATTCACAAAAGGGAACGTGGGGATCAGAGGAGTGTGTAAAGCGGTACATACATACATTCTGTGTACTTTTCTCCTTCCTCGGCTTCCTCCGACTTCTTATTCTTCCCTCCTTCTCCTCCTACACGTCGTAGCATAACACGAGCGACGGATAATAGCATGTGAGACCATCTGAGAGAAGGAACAAAGATTGAGCTGCCACCACCGCTTCCACTACCAGAAGAGATCACCAGTTCACTCTTACAATAATACTACTACTCGCCTTACGACCACAACGACGACCCTCTTTTCATATAGATTGGGACGAACTAATTTTTAAATGAGACTTTTTTTTACCCATGTTCAGGGCATTCCTCGTCCAAACACATGGAGGAGAAAGAAGGGAAGAAGAAAAAAAAAAGGTATTTTTACCTGTCCTATATCTTCAATACGATGAAGATGAAATGAAGCTGCAATATTTTATAAAGGCTGGCGTCATTCCTGCCTTAGAAATGTTTAAAGAGCCATGTCTCGACAAACACATCCAGGTTAGATACCGAAAGCTACAGGGACGTGTGTTCGTCCCTCTCGTCAAGGGATCGTGTGTCGTGTTAGGAAAAATACACTCTGTGGCGGTGTACAAGTAGTAGTAGTCGTAGTCATATGAAGAATGAGAGCTCCTTTTTGTTCAGGCATTGAGAGAACTCTTACAAAAATCTAATAACTAACTATGTGTACCGCTGACGAGGAAAAAAATGTGTGTTATATAAAGAAAATAGAAGCCTTCCGATCATCTGCCTTTCTTATCACCATCCCACTTATTTTTCCTATCTATTACGTTTACCTGTGTAGGAAATTATCAACAATAGAGGAGACGCCGAGGAAGAGGAACATTCTTCTCCTTATTATAGATATACCTACATACATTCCATACATCTGTATGGACAGAAAAGTCACATTATTATTATCTCCCCCCCCCCTCACATGTATGAAAAAGGGCGGAGGGGGGAATGTCTCCATGTGCCTTATTCTTCATTTTTTTACACTTTCTCAATCTAATAACAAATATAGTAACTCTCTTTTTCACTCGTATCTATAAGTAAATACTCACAGAGTAAAAGGAATTATAAATATAAACACATAACCCCATGCTACAACGGCAATCAATTCTTTCCTCTTTTTCTCAGTTGTCGTCGTCTGTATACCTTCACTCACATCTGCACGTGCATTGTTTAAAAAGGAAGGAAAAAAATTCTTGGCACTGTTTATCGACAGGATTTAGATCAACTTCTCATCACACCCATCATACCAGTAGTTAAATAAACGAATCCAAACAAATCATCGTCCAAGCCTGTTTGCACATACTATCTTGTACACATATAAAAATATAGGGGTATGTACCCTCTCAAGTAAAGGCCACACAGTGCTCTATGACTACCATTAAAAAAAAAAAGAAACTGAGATAAATTTTTTTTAAAGACTTGTACTATTTACAGGATTATTACATCAAGTCATCCATTGGCTCTCCATCCATAAGGACGGATCTCTTTTCGACATGTGTGTGTTTTTCTTATGGTGTGACTGTGAGAATAGCGTTCATTCAAAATACAGGGAGTGTGCATGCACAAACACAAAACGGTGAGGTAAAAGTACACACGAAAGGCAAATTTCGACATTTCTTTCTCTGTCTTTTCCCTCTCTTTCTCGTCCACTGGATTAAACGATTCACTTTTTATGACAAGTAGTTAAGTTACCCATATTTAAGCAAACAACAACAACTACCACCACCAAAGACGGTGCCGGTCAACTAGTGTTGTATATTCACTCACAACACGCATGAATTTCCGAGGAATGTAATAATAATGTCTTACTACAAACACACTTTGTTTCTTTAAATAAAAGGGGGAAAATTCCGATACCTGTGCACATATAGTGTGATATTGGGTGTAGCACACAAAAATGTCTTGTATACTTCGGTATGTCTACATATGTATGTGCACGGTAAGGCTCAAAGGTAATAACAATGAAGTGTGTGAAGCATGCTATAATAATACTCAGGTCGAACATATTATTACCATGTCTAAGTATCGTTCGTTTAGAGCTGTTCACATGAGAATAAATATCAACCTTGGATTTCTAACATTTTCATTCCCACGGTTCACCAGCGAGTTTATTAACACTGACGGGAGTGAGTAAGTAGTAGTGGGCAAGAGGCACTATATAATACCGAGATGATAGTTATGTGAGCAGGGGACGACAGGATGGAGAGTAGCTACAAAGTTAAAAAAGAGCAAGGGAGAGACGAGGAGAGAAAGGGGAGACGAGACAAAAAAAAAAGGAGTTAGTAATAGAGATCAATGGAACAACAAACCTGGAAGAGTGAGTTATCATCGCCAACAACAACGTTCTTCATTACCCAACTCACACACATAACACAGACAAAAAGATGCTTAGGAATTCCGAGTCAATTGACTGTCAAAGTCAATTGCATAATTAAATTTAAGTACAGTCTTACACTACGACTATCACCACCGCTCCTGCTACTCTTTGGCCAACTCGGGGGAAAGTCGACGTCGAAAAAGAGATTGCACATATTTTTGGAGCACAAACATTCACAAAACACTCACATTTTTCTTTATTCCCCAACTTCACTCACTATAAAACTAGTAGTAGGAATATAATGATGTACGAGGAAGGACCAGACTTTTCACGTAACATGTCGCTCAAAAGAAAAAAAAAATGTGGAAGAAGTAGGGAAAAAGAACTTTTTTCGAGCAACCTTAATGAAATTAATTAAATTTTATACACACTCACTTGCGAATATTACAATGTACAGCCAATTATTGCTTTAACCAATAACAACTATATTACTCGGCACCTCGACAATAACAACAACTTTCTACTTTTTTTCCAGAGATAATGATTCCATCATCAACTCCCAGCAACGACTAACAGACACACTTAGACACTGACACAAGAAGAGGAATAATAAGGAGGAACAGATAATACTCGCCTGTCCTTGTCTCTCTCTCTTTCTCTCTATCTCTCCCCCTTTCAATTTCCTTTACCTTTTAAATCTATTCCCAAACCTCTCTTCCACATACACACACACACACACTCTCTGTCTCTCTCTTTCTCTCGACTACAGTGTGCTAAGTACACAGAAGAGAGTAAAGGGACAAAATAAGATCCTGAGGCAAACTTCACTATTAAGCCCTGTGACAAAACGTCAGTGTGTGTATTCGATGAGCCTTTCCGTCGCTCCAAGTCCACAAGCACCTATATACGGATAATTTCACAACAACTCTGTTGAATAGAGCAGCATTCCAACACTGCATTCACTCACACAATGAAATTTCATGTGGTGTGTCTGAAGTGCTTTGGATACGGAAGATACCCTCCTATCCCTAGGTGTGCTCAAGTACATACATATATGCACTTTAGGTTAGAATAATAGGGTTATAAACCTTCTCTAAGGGCTACGTTTTTTTTTGTGTGTGTATATGCTAAAAGCCCTTACAATGTCACTACGTACATACGTATTAAGTCCTCACCCAACTTTTTTCCCTTCCCTTCAATGCTGATGTCTTTAGTAAGAAATGGTATGTGTAGTAGTAGTAGGACAAAAGTGAGCAAGTACGAATGTCCATATGTATTGCCAAAGTAATCCCTCGATCCTCCTCGGCCGTCTTCACAGCCTGCCCGAATCTACTAGTACAAACTGACCTATCAACAATGTGGGCATTGGATGGACAATTTTAACAGTCGGTAACACCCAAGCTTAACCTTCCCCCGTCCAGCTTTTACACAATGAATGAAAACAGGAAAAAGGTTGGCTCAAAAACTTCTCATCATGTCTCCTTACACACCATGGATAGTGTGCTCGGGGATGTACTCCACAGTGTCGTCGTCTTCTCCTTCTCCTTCTTACTTACTCCTTCTTATAAAAACGTATACACTTACTATGTAGGACCCTTAGCACAAAATACGAAGCCCCTGACCCTTAACACACTCATGACAAGGATTATTGATGCGTAATATATCTACATAAACATAAAAATGCTTCGGTCTTCCTTTATGTTCCAGAAAAGAACTCACAAGGTTTCAAAAAAATCCTCTTTCTCTCTCTCTCTCTCTCTCTCTCTGCCCTATCCAATTGTGTACCTGCATATCACTATAAAGGGAGCACAATTCGTGAAGACAGTCATTTCTCACCCCATATCTGAGGCCTCTGTCCCTCTAGCATTCATGTACACACTTTTTCAATTCGGTTCCCCTCCCTCTCTCTCCCTTAAGGTTAATCGAGGGACCCAAAAATGTCCACACTTTTTCGACTCTCTTGTCCTTTTAATAATACTGCACATGAGCCTTCTGCTAATACACTCTTGTAGATTGGAGTAAGTATCCACACGTAAAAAAATAGAAAGAGAGAGAAAGAGGGAGAGAGAGAAATAACATACCACCGCTAACATCTTCCTCAAAGCTGATGTTCCAGCAGGACAAGCATTGCACTTATAAATCAATCCTCATTGAACGTCAGGATCAAGTCATGTTCCTACAACTATCTCAGTCAATGTAAACGTATTCACAACTAAAGTAAAACTGACCAGCCCTAAAAGGAACAAAAGAAATGACTTAGAGTGAGAATGTGAATTTTCACTAGCTTTTTTTCTCTCTCTCTGAACTCATGGTGGCAAAAGACACGACGACCTTTTTTTTTTGTCCGGTGCCGACGAAGACGAATGAGAACGGGGAGTCAGTGAGGAGAGGGACTACTGTGTGTAACATATCAAAACGACCCTTTACAATTCAACTTTTATTGCCATTTCAATTCTTCTTTAAATGTAGATCCTCCCTCTTTCTCTCACACTCTAGCTCCTCGCCTTCCTATTACCATAAATCACAACTCTCAAACACTTTTCTCCTCCTCTTTTAAGGTCGTCATGAATTTATAAAGAAAAGAAAAACACACAGAAAAGACAACAAGTACACGGTGAGAACGAGAGGAGGAGAAGAGGGAGAAGAAAAAAAACAGTTAACAGACTCTGTGAGAGCCCGGTATAAGGTTTGGTGAAAGAAGTAACATTTCAATCTCCAATCATCATGTTACCCATTATTCAACTTCGCCCAAATTCCCAGAATCAAAGAGACAGTTTTATAGGAAAACAATGAAATACATTTTACACACTTGTTCTAAAACGATACCACAGCGCCGTAAATATCAATAAGTAGCTCGGGAAGCCATAAATTTCTTCTTCCTCCAAACTCTATCAACAGCATCATCATGTACAGAAGAAAGAAAAAACCAAAAGCTACAAATTCTTCTTTTCTCTCCTTTCCTTCTTCATCCAATACCAACTTTTAACTCATTCACGTACACCTTCAACACACTTTTCTTTTAATTCACTTCTTCCAAAGGGGGGAAACTGGGGAGAAAGGAAAAAAAATGATTCTTTTTACTCCGGAGCAAGTACAAAGCACGTGCATATCCATGTCCTGTTATCCTGTTTCTTTTCTACGTACTACGCAACATTGTATTAGTCCGACGAGGTTAAAAACTTTTTTTCTATAAGTCTCACAGGAGTACCGTACAGTGGACTACAACTCCTGCTGCAAGCACCCTTCATCTACAATCTTTTTTTTTTATACAATACTGAAAGAACACTACAAGAACACGTCCGAAGCTTCCTCTCACACATCTATGAGCATATAATGGCTAAAGAAATTATTGCTCCGATCATGGGCAAAAAAGAAACCCACTTACAGTCTGTATCCCTAGCACCAATGCTTTGAAAGGAGATGGGGAGAGAGAGAGAGGGAGAGAGAGAGAGAGCTAAAAAGAAAAAGGAGAAAAAAAACAAGAAGAAAATTCTTAGGACCAAGAAGTGGCTCTCTGTTCTTATATCAAGTCCACTTCACTCCGAAACAGAAACGACCATTTTTCTTTTTTTACTGCAGGGTGCCAGCCAGGAGCGCAATGGATTGTGTAAAATTTTACACCTCACATCCCCTATCCCAGCCCAGCTTTAGCTTACCTTCACACAAGGAAATATAGGGACATACATATGTGCTGACACACGTTCAAGTATCTAACGCCAACGCCATGCTCGTAGTAGCAATAGTAAAAAGTATTAGCAAGTACACGGAGTAGTAGTAGTAGCCGCCTTGGTGGTGCTAGTAGGAGACGTACAGGGTAAAAAGTTCCTCATGGAACAATAATGGGATTGTAGCAGTTAGATATCTACCGCATCTATTACTAGTAACACTCTTTAGGATTACCAGATTATAGCTCCTTAATACAGCTTAATGAAAGACTACGTGAATACGCCATCCTAGCTAATAGCATGTACATATACACAAGGGAGCGGAGAATTGAGAGAGAGAGAGAGAGAGAGAGAGAGAGAGAGCTCACAAATTCCATAACAAAAAACTGATCATCTTACTTACTGCCACCATTACTTACTCTTTCCCACTCCACCGGTCTATATCATCCTGACCAAGCATGGAGGGAGTGAGGAGAGGAAAAGGGAGAGAAAGAAGGAAAGAATGGAAGGAGGAAAAAAAAGGAAACATTGCAATTATCCACAGGCACCCAAATAGGTCCAAACAACTTAAATCCTTAATATCCTGCTGCTCACCTGAATGGGTAGAAAGCTGATGTAGTATAATAAGAGACGACAGCTTTGTTTACGAGATGAGTAAAAAGCAACACACCTACAACCCTGTGTTATAACATAACCATTGAAAAAAAAAGTTTACACAAAAAATATCTTATTATCGCTCATGTATGAACTGTATACTTGAATACCTGTGTAGGTATCTCCTCCTAATTCTTTTGGAGAGAGAGAGAGAAAAAAAACAGGAAATCGAAGTTCTCTTGTGTATATGTATATCTTCTTGCAAAGATGCAATAATGTCTTTTCTTTTTATGCGTCTCCTTTTTTTTTCAAGAAAAAAAAAAGAAATATATTCAATTCTAAGAGTACCACTTCAAATGCTGCTGCATCTTCGACGACAACCACTACCAACCACCACTACTGTTGTTGCTGTTATTGCTACTGCTTCACCCTCGCCCGCCAGTTTCGTCTCCATTGGGAAGATTAGCTAATTTCATGCTCAAGCAATCCATACATTGGAATGAACGAGTAATAAAACTGTAATCTTTACTCAAATGGAGATAGGGACAGCAGCGTGTGTGTAGCGAAATACATTATTATTATACAAAAGGAAGATGAGACTTTCATCTCTTGGAAGATTTTTTTTTCCTATTCAAAAGATTCTTTTTTCATTAGTTAGTATATTTTACTACGCATGTATGAGCTTTTACTTCAATACACACAGTTTCGTGGGAGCCGCTTCTGTGTAACCACTACTAACGACTGCCAAAAACACAAGTATTTTCTGTCATTTGAATTTTTATGTAGGTATGTACACTCCATCGATCGTCGGAGGAGATAGGGACAATGATGGAGTTAAAAGGACATCGGAGGACCAGCATCAGCATCTTATGTACCAAGTCAGTTATTTCTTGGCATCGTATCCTTCCATCTGCTCCTCACAACTCCGTCTACTCTACTGCTGCTGTACTCGGTCATCCGCGAAAAAAGTTCCCCCTCCTAATTAATTGCTTATCTTCATACCAAAAACGTACATATCCACACTTATTCTCTTACCAAATTTCCTTAGCTGGAGACAGCTCAACCATGAATGAGGCCAAATAATAATTAGACGTTTCTTCTTTTCGTGTCTTCCTCGGCATGTACAGACACTACAGATATATACACACAGCAAACAACGGCAATGTACAAGGCAGTGACACAAGTACACAAAATTACAAGAAAGAAAAATCAAATATGATGAAATCAACTTCTAATACTAATTTCAGTGGGGGGAAAAAAATTACAACTTTTATTTAAATAATTACTGCACACAATCCTCCCCCTCTTCCCAATACATATCTCCCTCATTCTTCTGACTCTCTTCAACTTCAACATAGAACGTGTAAATTTCTCCGTCGTAGCCGAGGACAATGCCTATTTCGTCGTATTTTGAAGAAAAAACTTTTATTATTATTCTTTAATATTATCATTATTATTATACTTAAACAATGAGGACAGCTGCCTGACTGCATCCAACACCATTTGTTCCAACAGAATATAGATGGAGAAACAGAAGAAAAAAGCAGCAGCAGCAGGAGCAGATTGAACGCATGGACGAATCAAGTGTATACATAGAAGAGTGCAATAATCATAATATATACAACTCTGTGGCTCCGCTCTTTCTTTTCTTTTCTTCTTCATCATAATCATCATAATGGTAAGCAGGAGAGGAAAGGAGAAAAAGAGGAGTCTCACCAGAATCCCGTATAATGCCCAAGCCATTATATACATATATACACACACAGCAACTCCCAGAGGCCACTTTGCCCTCATTCTTTTTATAAGCCTCTTTATTTCTTCCTTCCCCTATTTTCCCAAATCTTTCTCTCCCTCTGCCAACCCTTTCTGAACCAGCTAACACTTAACATTACAATAAATTACATTAAAATTCATGTGGTCGAGAAATCGCCTAAATCCTTCTATTGCTGCCCTTTCACACATTAAAGAAACTTTCTGCGCTTCCAATCCAAAGATGTTCTTTTAGAATAATAATAATATAATGTTCTGTCGAATCATAATAAGAAAAAAATCCGCTTAGGTGCATTTATAAGAGAAAAGAGTGAAAATATCATCTACCGCCTTAGAGTCCTCTCATTTTATGTCGCCGTGGTAAAAAAAAAAAAGAGAGAGAGAGAGAGAGAGGGAGAGAGAGAAAGAAAGAAATGAAAAAAATACGTAAATAAATAACACACAAGTCGAATATTTTTTCAAGCTTTTGTCTCTCAACAGACACAATCGGGCAAATGGGAAGGATTGGATGGATTCTCTCTCCTTTGGCTTCCATTAACTGAAATCACTTCCCATAGGACATGTTATATATGCGAATAATATAGCTGTTCACAGGATGAGTGAAATGAAAGTTTTTGGAAGCTGATCAAAAAGTAAAGAGAGAAAGATGATGACAATGACTGTGAGTCTATCAGTATGGAAAGGGGGAGAAATAAATGGTAAAATGTTGGAGAATAACTACTCCTTGTGCGGCCCCATCAATACCAGTAGTGTGCGTACGTATGTATACATTTGTGTGTGTATATATACACACATTGTCATATATTCTCGTCAAGCTATTGGAGTGCATTCCTGTTAATCATGACAGTGGTAAGTCATCCGTGTGCAGTGGCAGCGTATTTCACCAAAAGAGTCAATCTCTCTAACCAGATGCTTCTCTCCTTCTACTACGAACTCCTACTACTTTACTATATATGTAGTCGGAATAAAGCATGATAAATGAGGGAGAGGATCCTATGGCTTTTCTCCTCGTAATGTCTACCGGGAGCGAAGAGGAGAGTGCGGTTGATTACCCAGGGCACAAGAGATTTTTTGGACAGTTTTCATTTCCCCTTAGAACAACAACGGTTTAGTTTAACAGCCTGTTGGTTAAAAAGGAAGTAGGGAATTTTCTCACTCCCTTCATGCATTTTACAGGCAAAGGAATTATTCACTTTTGTTGTGACTTTACGTGTACGTTCAATTTTTTCTGTCAGAGGAAGAGGGGAGAAAGAGTAAGATTTACGCAGTTCTCGCAGTTTAAAAAGAATAGTAAAAATATTTTGTGGGGCTGTGAATAACGCATTGCATGGCCACACAATATTTTATAGTTTTTCTCTCCCTTCCTCTCTCTCTCTCCCTCACGGACGGAAACACACAGACAGAGAAAATGAATTCTGCCACTTAAGTACGGCAAAGTACACGCAATGATGAAAGCACAAAAAGAAATGAGGGGAGTCACAAAAACATGAACAAGATAAAAAAGCATAAAACGTCAGCAATTATATATTTTATATTATATACAACATTTACTCAAATTATCCTGACAAAAAAAAAACTGAGGCTCAGGAGGGGGTAGGTTCTTGCAAAATTAAAGAATGTACAAAAAAAAAAAAATTACGGACACATTACAAAGGTATCATTTTTTTCTCCATTATAGTATCCATTTCAAAGATTTTTGTTTTGGAACAAAAGTGACGAATTCTTGCAACATAATCACTTACTATATGACATGAGCGGGCGGAGGGAGACGAGAAGTCTCTCAGGAGTGTCCACCAATGTATCACCAATGTTCGCATATCATATGCATAACAAAATACGGAGTTGTCAAAATTAATTTGTGGTTAGAAATATATTCACAACTCACGACCTCTTCCCTTCCCTCCAAAACAACTTTCATCTCTTTCTCTCTCTCTCCCTGTCTCTCTCTCTCTCACTCGTCAAAATTTTAAACGCTCAGTACTCCAAAATCGCAAGAAATGAGGAGTCTACTTGTGCTTATAAACTTGATACATGTTATTAAAATATTTATTACACACACACTCATATATACACTCCACAACAAAAACAGCTGATTCCTTCCAAGAAGCGAAAGGAGAGGTTTTTATTCAAGTCAGCACATATAAGCGAACAAGATTCCTCCACATTATCATAGATGCTTCATCATCATCACATCCTCCACCAACACCAACTATCATCATTATCCACATCATGGACAATCAATCGCTAAGGCGTACGCACATACATTAATGAATCTGTGTCCAATTTCTTTTATACTCATTTACAACAATTTCCTTTAATTCAACTAACCTATATGGTATTGCGAGGGAAATAAGAGAAAGAGTTGAGAGGGAGAGAAAGAGGGTAGACAAAAAAATTACCTCACTCTCTGACTTGAGGCAAGGAACCACAACTGCTCATCACATCGTGGTGAAGCGTTTAAAAATTAGTTGATTGGTCATTTAACAGACCTTTCATTCAATGACAAGGGTGTCGAATTCTCTCAATTTTGATTATTCCAATACTGATTTTTTTCAATGATCATATGAATGAAAAATATATTTTTCTCTTGCTGTACTAATGATCGTAATTTCATATGTTTTCACATTTCCCAATTATTTATGTATGTAAACAGCTCGGATAATTTTACATATGTTGATGGCAAACATCCCCTACCATTGCAATTATTATTAGTATATGATGCAGAGTGATGCAGGCTAGACTTGACCTTTTGAATATATTCACGTGTACTTACAATTAGTCCCTAGCACGTACATACTACTCATTATTTAGCGGTTTTATATGTCAAATAATGTACATATATGTAGAGTATATAATTTTATTTCCACAAAAAAAAGTTCATATTAGAGGTGAAAGGAAAATTGGGGTTTACAAGCTTGCTGTAGTGGTTTAAAAACTAAAAATACATAAGTAAGCACTGGTGAGCAGTTTGTATGCGTGTTTGAGGATAGTAAAGCACAAGAAGAGAAACATGAATGAGAGAAAGAGAGAGAGGAAGAAAAAAAACGTGTAAGGCTTAAAATTGAAATCTACATCCCACTCAAAGAATGTATGATTCGAGCACGAAGATTACAGGGGACGGGGCTATAAGGTAAACAAACACCTATCAATTTTGTTTATGACATTTTACTAATCTCTAGATACGTATAGCTCCAGCTAAAGAATGTGCGTATAAATAAACTGGGGGCTTTTGTGTACTTGTAAAATACATGAGTTCACCTAAGCTTGAAATGTCACCTCGAGCACTTCAGGGTAGCGTACACTACAACTTTTTTTTCTTAAATTCGTTTTCCTTTTCATTTTTTTCACCTTTTCTATTTTTTCCTCCTAAACTGACAAAAACCATGTTATTGAAATATACAAGGCTTTTTCCTTTAACACACAAGAACACACATGTCTATTACCAGATCTCGTATGTGCCGAAGCGAATGTCTTGTCTTGTGAAAATTCAAATTAGCTTTTAAAACTACCACAAAACTCCGCACTCTAGTGATTAGTGGACACCGTAATTTGCCTTTATCCTTTAATGAAGGCTCATTTAGTTTCAGATTCTAACCGCATGCTCACGTAGGTATATATTTGTATATTTCGTTTGAAAAAATAAAGACTCTTTGCTACTGTCATTACTACTTACCTAGTCCAGCTACTCTCCTGAAATTCACATAGGTGAGTAAGTATAAAAACATTAAAGGCTTTGCTCAAGAACTCAGACTCATTTGTAGAAGACGCATAAGAAAGATAAAATAGTCATTTCAGGTAAGCTCAGTCACTTTTATAATAATAATAATTCCAATTGCATTTATCTCGGTGAGTAAAAACAAGGAAAAACGTTTAACACATTTAACAAAGAGAACCAGAGAAAGCAATTTTAATCTCCCTCTCTTCATTTTTCCTTTTTTTTTCTCCTTCCCTATAACATATTTCGCGTATATATAATGAAAGGCCTCAACGGATGTTAAACGGTCTAATGATACACTTTTCACTAATAATCCTCTGCAATGAACGAATGAACATTAAAAATCCATTTCTTTGGAAACCCCGTTGCTCCTTGTTATTACGAAGCGAAAACTTTCGAGAATTTTAATGGACCTTTAGAGCTTCATTTCCAAGTCCGCAGAGAGTAAAAGAAAGAAGAAATCTTACAACTTGGGCATTAATCTTGACTCCTTTGCAGCAAATATAACGTACTAACTTACATAATCACAGTGTGCAAGTCCGAACAACAAGGGTACAAAAAATACATGTCTTTAATAATAAGAACAAGCTCTTATAGTTAGATGGTAGGGATGATTGAAGCCAGGAAAAAAAAAAGTGTTGCTGTTAGTAACAGAAAGAGGAAAGGGCGGTGTACCTACTAGAACATGCACAAAAGCATGTGTGCTATGTACGTGTGTATACATATGTATACAGTTTTTAAAATTGCATGATGATGACCCCTCCACTCGAGAGCATTAAGTTTTAATACAAGATGATGATGAGACTTGAACAAGAACGTCGCAGGTAGTCAGTTTTTGTGAGAGAGCACAAATATATAAAGCACTGCTGAAGTAGTGGTGGTGGTGGTACATGTAGCATTATAAACGTTCCACAGTGTAAAAGCAATAGTAATAGTTGTAGTAGTAATAATAATAATAATGCATGGGTGTATGGTGGTGCAGTTGCAGGAGCATCCGAGGAAGGGTGAGAGCAAAAGGAAGACAGAAAGGATGGAAGGGAGGGAGAAGGAGAGAGAGACAGGCAGAGCAGGAGGGAGGAAAGAAAACTGGTTGGATTCTTGACAGCAATTATCGCACGTACCATGTTATACTAGCTAAAGGTTGTGTAGGTGTTGCTTCGAATGATGCTTAATGTTGTCCATGTTCAAATGGTATAAATTAAAACTTGAACTGGGTTCAGAGTTCAGAACTAGATGAAGAAGCGTCCGTATGGAAAAGGGAGGGGAAAAAAGGAACAAAACTTGTCCGGAGATATGTAAAACAAGTTACAAGGTGTCTATTAGTGAGAGACACCACTGTAATCTGGTTGGTTTTCAAGCCACCCGCACTATATACGAGGGATGTAAGAGCACAACCCTTTTCTCACCCATACTAAACGTTTCCACCTTGAAAAGATGAGGCTAACTTTTTATTTCTCAAAACGAAAAAAAAAAAGGAAAAGGAAAAAAAAATATTTGGTATTCAATAGACATCACCAGACCATGAGGATTTGAAGCGCATAAGATTTTGATAGTGACCTTTTTGTGGCGGCTTGTAATTATTGACAATTTTTATTGTTTTATTAGTTTATCATTTTATATGGTCCTTCTCTTCTGCTTCTCACCTTAATCCATCTTTTTTCCTCTCTCCCTCTTACTCTCCCTCTCTCTCTCTCTCTACCTCTCAACTATGACAGTGAGTGAATAAATACTTATGTTCTGGGCAGTGTGCAAGTAATAAGTAGTAGTAAATGGCTAGCAGTAGTGGTAGGAAGAAGAAGACAATTAAAAGAGATTTCCCTTGTTTCAATGTGTGTGAGCTTTACATCTCTCCCTGTAGCGTGGATGTGTGTGCACAAGGGGAGAGAAGTCATTACTCATACTATACTGGGATTATTTAGACATTTAAATTAAATCATGAGTTTTGGAGTGTCGTATTATAAACACAATAAAAACATACCTTCTCCATGCGGTACGCGTACCAACTGGCATAAAAGAAGGACGAAGGGAGAAGTATCTCTATCCCTTCCTCCTCCCACCCTCCCTCCCTCCCTACCAACCCTTCTTCGTCTCCTTGCCATTTTATGATGAAGAATACTCATAATAACCATATACATAATGACATATTACATATAACCGACAGAAAAACCACAAATACACGAACACGTTATACTATTGTCATAAATTATAAGAAATCCGTGACAAAATGCTGTCTATTATCATCACTGCAAAAACCCCTTCGTCTTGTCTCCTCCTGCTACCAGTACCACTCTTCACTCTACTCCTCTTGAACATGAAAGAAAACATTAGGAGAGAAAGAGTGAGAGGAAAACGATGTACAAGATAATGTATGTTTCGTACATGGGAGACAGAGAGGTTGATATTAGTAAAATACTGTGAAAACGTGATATAATTCCCAATGCCATCACATTACTCCAAGGTTCATTATGCGAATACCACCAGCAAACATGCATATCACCTGTAATCTTTTTTTTTGTGTAAAAAAATTATTGTTTCTTATATTGGATTACCGTTATTTATTTTTGATTTGAAAGCATCAGACAAAACAAAATCATAGTCATTACTCTTGACTCTCTATCTCTCTTTCCTTCAAAAAAAAAAACTCTTCTGCATATACGCTTATAAATGCTTCTTCATCTTTTTGTTGTTGTTGTTATTACTCGGCAGAGAGTAAGGTGACGTGAAGTGTATTTATTTTATCACTACTAGTGTTACTTTCTGCTGAGAAAGTCATTTATTTATGCGATGTACAAGTAAGAAAGACTTCTTCATACGCTCAGACTTTCATACACACCAAAACATGCTCACTGCTCACATAGATACACACAGACAACACAACTTTTTAATCGAGGTCAACTTTGTCACAAAAAAAGGGAATTTTTTGTACTTCAAATTATTAATACTAAAAAAAAATTCCCCGTATATTTATTAGATAGCATTCTCAATGAATTAGCATAGCTGCCACTTGAACATGTCTACTATAGTAGATCGACAAATGCTAACAACAGCGGAAAAAGTTGATGTGTTGGAAAAAATTACTTACACTCAATAGTCATGTATGCAAAGGAGAAAAACTTGGGAATCTTGTGTAAGTACAATTTTTTATTACTACATATTTACTTCTTTTTCTCTAATACACATCAACTTTTTTGGAGGATTATTTTCCCTTGTGCACATACGCCCGTTTTTATATTATTCTTATGATGGGCATAATGATGATGGTAATGTACTTCAACAGCACTTTTTTCACTCTTTCACATGCTCTTTTCAGAGAGTGAGTGAACCCGCGTAATAACAACAGTATTATACTGTGAAAAAGAGTTTGTTGGTGAAGAAGAAGAAGAAGACGCTAGACGCTGATGCTTCACTTTGAAAAACTTCCGGTTCACGAAACCACAGAGACAGTGTCAAGGCATAATGGAGCAAGAAAGAAAGAAAAAAAAATAGTGAGCAATGGGTTTTGTTCAAGAACGACATATTATTATTATTATTGCCACTTCTTATTCAACGGTAGATAGGAGCAGTAGTATAAATAATTATAGTACTTAAAAAACTGTTTGACGGTGGACAGTTGGAAGGTATAATTATGACAGTAGGCGAGGACAGGGTCCATAATACTAACAGCGTCAGGCTCCTCTTCTATTTGATAGATAGGAATTTGTTGTTTTTTTTTACGAACGCCATCAAGATGATCCTTCTCGTAAATAATAAGGTATATATACCCTATTTTTTTGCACTTTGTCGCTTGTTCTATCTATATTTATTTGAGTGCATGTTTACTCAGCAGGGAAAACCCTCTCATGCCACCCTCCCACCATGTACATGTTAAAGTACCATTCCTCCCATGTCACCTTCTTCACCTCGGAAGACACCAACCATAATTTTTTTCAAGTCCAATAATAATGGAAGGGTTACCGAAGAGAGGAGGGCGAAGAGGCACAAAGATGATGATGATGAAAATTATGTATGCATTATTAATAAGGAGAGTGATTCAGAAAACCAAAAGTAAACACATGCATGAACAAGTGACAATTTATAACTTTTGAGCAATGAACTTGTGTCTTCACACAAGTACGTTTGTGTGTTTACCTTTACTTTTTTTTCGAGGAGGAACGAATAACTACCTTAAAAAGCACATCTTCCTTGAGAGTTATTATTATAAAAGTACATTTTATGGTCTTGGACTGCTCTTAAAGAAACTATTTTGACGAAAAATAGAAATACATTAAGTACAACTGTGTGTGGAAAGACACCAAGACAACAAGGTGGTGTTAAAAAACTTTGCTTAAGTATACATATATACACCATACGCGAATATGTATGGCTCGAAGGCGGGGAAGTAAATAAAATATATTCTACTAACACACGTCCAGTATGTACGTAGAAAACATTATAATACACATTTGGAGTGAAGGAAAATATTGCCAATGCAAACAAGGTAAAAGGTACGTGTTAATAAGAAAAGCAATTACGTAAATAAATAATTTTATGCTAATGAGAAAAACCGTATACATAATATTTTTTTTACCTTGTATCATGTGTTGATGTGCATATCATCTCCTTCTTCTCCTTAATCACGTAGGATGATTAAATAAAAATGTCGTCAAATTCTTCGCTTCGATGGTCATCAAACATAGTTTACAAAAGATATGGGCTATATTTTTGTCTTTTCGGCAACACACAAACACTATTTGTGTCCTCCGATTCTTCGTCAACTCTTAATATTGACTCGATGTTTGAACCTCGAATCAAGCATATTATTATTGTTATTTCCTCTTGGTTAGCATTTTGATGTTGGTTCTTGAATCAAATAGTTCGTAGTTGTTACTTCAAGTTTGATCAGTAACAACTGTGTCCATGTCCGTACTACTGGGTGCTTTGACCTACAGTATATGACCCCAGTAAAAAAAACCCAATTTCTGCTCGAGTCACCAGACACGCAAAGGTAGCAAATTATATTTATTGTTACCACCCTCCTATTAGACACACACACCCTCTCTGACAATTATTGAATCGGAAAGAACATTGACATTTGTTGAGTGTTCTATTTTAAAATACTTCGGTACATAAAGAACAGGATTTATACTCGAAAAGTTCGTAGATTCCAGTACGCTGACTTTGTTTTAATAACTGAATCTTTTTATATTATCCCATGCAATTGCTTGTAGTAAAAAAAAAAGCGCTCTCTTCCGTTCAAGACGCCTCGTATAAAATTCTATAAGCGTTTCGGTATTCAAAATCTTTGCCGATGATGTTGATGTTCTTTTGGCAACCCTTACATGACCGGGTTTTGTTCGTACTTAGTTTTTTTTAAATGTGTTGATATAAAAGGGTAATCCTTCCACACCCAAATCGAAAGTCTCTCGTTGACCAAATAATCTTCAGTAACAACAATCTTGAATAGCTTTCAATTTCCAGTTTATTTCGAGGAATTATGAAACCTCAACTCCAACATGAACACGTATGGGGCAAAGAAAATCACAAAAATGCCTCCGTTTTCACTAGTTCTCTTCAAGAATCTCGTCGGTGTGCTGGACAATTTTATCACTGATGTGTGTATTTCCCCATGAAAAGTAGTTCGGAAGTAGTTCCAAATCAAACTTATTCCACTTGGTGGTCACTTTTATGAAAAATCATGGGGTTCAACAATGTATAGACAATCAAATTTTGAAAAGTTATTGACAACACTCCTCACATCAGTCTAAGAAAATTCGTTGGTTGGACCGGGGCCGTCTTTTCATTTTAGTTCTTCTATTTCATCTCCAAATTAAACCACGTTTTTCCCACCGTAAAAAAAAAAATCTTTCGGAAACCCCGATGACGGATATTCCACAGGAGTGTATAAGTAACAAAATATTAAAAAATGTCTCTCCCCTTTCCCCTCCAAAAAAAATATGAAGTTTAGATGACTCACCGACTGTAAACAAACACTCATCTAGTGTATTAACCGAAGATAAATTGGTGGATTATGGGGGAAAGTCAGAGAAAAATGTGAGAACACATGAATGGAGCACCGTGATGATGTTGTGGATTCATCAGTCAAATCGCGACAGAGACCAAAAATCCCTCCCTTTCAATATATATTTATATCATATATGTAGTCTTGATGTTTATAAAAAAAAAAAATTACACCACAAAATAAACAACAACACATGTAGACCGCATCACCGTCAAGAGATAAACAAATCTCCGTCTCCCACTACTTTCTCGTATAAATCCCTTTAATTTCCTTTTTTCCCCACTAACCCTTCAATGTGATGAACCTCCTCCCCCTCAAAAATAAACGGAAATTGTAATGATGAGGAGGATCTAGGAGGTGGTGGAGGTGTATGTTTGGAGGTAGATGTTGGAAATAGTATTATTTTGTATATGTCCTTGTTTTGATCTTCTTCAACTCATCCCGTCCTATATCTTCCGATGTAAATACCCCGGATATATGTATACACCGAAATGGGAAAAATCAGGGGAACTGAAAAAAAAATTCTTGTCCACTTCCAACCACCAACTATAATAGTATTTTTTCTTGTCCTGGAGAAAAGTCTCCAGTTCACCCAAGAAAATCTTTTCACTGTCACATGTCCAGCCTTTTTTTCCAAAGGGAGAGAGGGCGGGGGGGGAAAGTGTCGGAAGTTCCAGATATATCTGTATACCTAGAGGTGTTGTCGCGGGGAGGTCAATGATGGAGTGACCCTGTGACAACAGTGGAAAACCCAGGGAAAAACAAAGGATTTAACAGGATAAGATGGCGGAAGCCCGAAAAGAGAGAGATCTCACGTATTCTCTCCCACTTTTTCCTCTGTCTCTCTCTCTCTCTCTCTCTCTCACTCACTCTTTCGCTCTTTCCACTCTTTTTCCACTCTGTCTCTGTTCGAAAAACTTTTTTTCTTCCTAGGCACTCACACACTACGGAACGAAGGGTAAAAAATATTTTTTTTTTCAAAATGTATATACATATATGAGAGAGTATACGTATATATATGGGTGTTTTACAGGAGTAAAAAGTGTTCTTCCCTTCCCAACTTCCTTATGTATACTGGATTTACAGAAGAAAATGTGGGGAGTCCTATAGGAGACGGCACAAACTCCACTCACACACACTGTCTCTCTCTCTCTCTCTCTCTCTCTCTCTCGCTCGCTCTCTTCGCTTTTTCTCTCCTCTCTCGCTTTTCTCTCTGTTAGAGCTCTAGCTTTTATTCGTCCAAAATCGAATGCATTGACCGCAGGTCCATTGCTGTTGTGGCAAAAGTGGTAGTGTGGGGGACTGCATGGGAGCTTTTGGCTTAGGAGAATCTACTACTTTCCAATGAGCGGAACGGCAACGTTGAAGTCGACTGCCAGATGCTCCTGTGTCTCTCTTATGTGAGTATATATACGTACATGCTCTCTCTTATAAGTATATATAGGTATATA
The DNA here is from genome assembly GCA_034698585.1 of Disparrhopalites patrizii. NCBI lineage: Eukaryota > Metazoa > Arthropoda > Collembola > Symphypleona > Sminthuridae > Disparrhopalites > Disparrhopalites patrizii. The sequence continues at coordinate 46,231 of JAQGBT010000429.1, forward strand.
TATGTTCTCTCTTATGTATGGATATATACAAAAGTCTCGCCTTTCTCCCCTCTCCCAATTCCATCCCTCCGGCGTGTCTCTTTTCTCTTTCTCCCTACCTTTTTCCCTTCACGCATGTCTCTTTCTTTCACCCAGTCACACTTTTCTCCTTCCTTTCCATACTTTCTCTCTCCGTCTCTTTCCCCTTTTCTCCGGGGGTCTTTTTCTTATTAGAGACCTCAGGGCTACTACTCTGTTTCAGCTTGTCTCTTTCTTCCAGGGAAGAGCAGGTTCATCCCTTGGCTGTCATATTTTGTCTCTTTCTTCCCTTGAACAAGATGTTCGTCCACTAGTTTTGTGACGTTTTTGTCTCTTTCTTCCATGGAAGAGAAGGTTCATCCATTGGCTGTCATATTTTGTCTCTTTCTTCCCTTGAACAAGATGATCATCCACTAGTTTTGTTACATTTTTGTCCCTTTCTTCCTATAGGGACAGCATGTTAATACATTTGTTTTGATGTCTCTCACATTTTTGTCTCTTTCTTTCTTCCGTGGTTGGGATAGTATGCTCATCCATTTGTTTTGTCACAGTGTCTTTCTTCTCAGGTTGACAATTATTCTCTCCATTTGCCCTATACTGTCCGCCTCTTTTATTCCTCTGCTCGTTGGTATAATTCGCAGGATATTTCTCCTTTACGTTTCGTCTTTCTTGTGACAAGTTTTGGAATTCTGTCGTTGTTTTGTCTCTTTCGTCGACCGTATCTCTCCTCTTTTGTCCCTTTCGTGGACTTTATCTCTCCTCTTTTGTCTCTTTCATCAACTTTATCTTCTCTTTTGCCTCGTTATCTTTCCTCGTTGGTCTACTTCTTCACCAACAAAGAAGAAACATCTTTCTTCTTTTATGGACTTTATCTCTCTTTTTATGTCTCTTTCATTCAGTTCATCTTTTTTATCTCTTTCATTTTTGCCTTGTTGACTGATCTCTCCCTTTTCTCTTTCCCTTCGTTATCTTTGTTCGAACTACATACTCTTTTTGTCTCTTTCTTATTTTTTTCTCATGACATTCCAGTTTCTCGCTCTCTTTTTTAACTTTTTTTTTGTGCTTCAGCTCTTTCCGTGTCTTTTCTTGGTTCTGGTAATTACTTCTTCCTTCGCTTCAGCCTTCGCGTTTATCTTGCTTCTGATTTTTTCACTCCTTCCGTCTTTCTCTAGATTCTTCGTGGTGATTCGTTCTTTCCCTTCCGCTGTGTGATTCGTCTGCGTTTTATTTCTGTTCTCTTACCGTCTCTTTATTTTCATCTGTTTCTCTTACCGTCTCTTTATTTTTATTTGTTTCTCTTACCGTCTCTTTATTTTTATCTGTTTATATTACCGTCTCTTTGTTTTTCTTACCGTCTCTTAATTTTTCTATTGCATTTTTGGTCCAGTTGTTTTTCCTTTAAGCGTTTGCTTGTGTTTGTCTCCTCATTTTATTTATTTTCGTCTCCTTGTTATTAATCCACGTCTACTCATTTTTCTTTTTCCTCAAGTATTTTTTATTTCATTCTCTTCTTTTTCTACCATCGCGTCTCTCTTACCCACCTTATTTCTATGCCCCTCGTTTCCCTACTTTCATTCCTACCACTCTGTTGTTCTTCTTCCTAGCCCTGTTTTCTCTTGGTCGGGCCTCTCTCCTTCACCTCTTGCCTCTCTCTTTCTTTACAGCTCTCTCGACACACATGTACACATCCTCTCGTCTCTTCGCCTCCCCCACTTTCCCGTGCATATTGAGAGTAAAGTAAAAGTTGGTGACTACCTATATTTTTTATACTTACATATACATATCCAGACAAAAACACCATTCAGCAGCTTTTCTTAAACGTTGCTTTTGCTCCTCACAGCTCTTTCTTTTCCTTCCTTTCTTCTCACACTCTTTTATTTCTTGTGTGTCTCCGTTCCGTCCGACTCCGCCGTCGAGGATGTATCCTTGCCTATATACATCTCCAGACTTTTTTAGGGAGGCAAGGCGTAACCTTAGAAACCCGAATATGTACATATATCCCTTCCTGGGAGTTTGTCGTTTGAATTTGTCCTTTTGGGGATCCCTGAAAAAACAGTCGTATGTACCTGTGTTTACGTGCATGTGAGCAGCGGATGTATGTAAAAAGAGAGTAGATGATGAAGAAAAAATGACAAGAAAGGACCGGAGGTAATGCATACATATAATATACTTATGGTACATACGCATAGTTTTTGGTGATCCCCGGATATACATATGTGCATTTAGACAGAAGAAAAATAAGGGGTTGGGAATTTTTGGAAGTTGTTATGTAACGTCTAGAGCAAGGGGTAGAAGTATCAGTATACACAGAAAAACTTTTATCTCTTTTGTCTGTCTTACTCACCCCTCTGACTTCTTTCTCTACTCCCCTTTCTCTTTTCAATCTCTTTGTTTTCTTCCGTCTGTTTTTCCCGTGATCTCTCTCTTCTGATTTTCCATTCCTTTCCATTTCTCTTTACGTTTTCTTCTTTTCCTTTTCTTTCTCTTTTCCACTTCTGTGTCTCCTTTCCCATTAATGACTCTATCAATCCCTATTTTTATATCTCTCTCTCTGTTATCTCTTGCTCTTCCTCCATTTGTCTCGCACTTTACACCTCTTTCTCCCAGTTTTCTCTCCCGTTTTCTCTTTCATTCTAGTCTTCTTTTAATCTCTCTTTAATCCCTCCCTCTCCCCCCTATTTTGTCTCTTCCCTTCTTTCGTCTCCTTCTCCCTCCCCATTTCCTCTTTTTCGCCTTGTCCTCTCCCTTTCTGTCTCTTCTCTTTCGTCGCATTATCCTCTCCTTTTCTGTCTCTTCTCTTATTTCGCCTCCTTCTCCCTCCATTTCTGCATCGTTTCTTCTTTCGCCTCCTTCTCCCTCCATTTCTGCATCGTTTCTTTCTTCGTCTCTTTCTCCCCTTATTTTTTCGCCAATTCTCTTCTTTCGTCTCTTTCTCCCCTCCTTTCCTGCCTTTTCTCTGCTTCCATCTCCTTCTCTCTCTCTTTTTTGCCTCTCTTGCCACTTTCTGTGTACATTTTTTTCTTTTCTCTTTTCATTTCTATGTTCCCCTTTCTCTTCCTCCGTCCGGTCTCTCTCTCTCTCTCTCTTCGTCTTTCCTCGCTTTCCTTCCATCTCCACCCCGACCTCTCTTCGCTCTCTTCCTCTCCCTGGAATGTATTCTCTCTGTTTGTGATCCGAAAGCTCTTACTTTTGTGTCTGTATACAGAAGACACGCTCTCACAGCTGCATCTCTCGTGTCGGAGCTGTATAATCTATGTAGAGAAGCTTCCTGCGGGGGTAGTTTTATATTGTGTATATAGGTATACATATGTATAGGAGGGAGTCCTTTTCCACGCGGGGGGAAAACGGTTTTGAAAAACCCAACAATTGCAGGGCACTTTACATACAGATGTTCAATGAATGTACATGTATATACATACATTGATGTATAGTACATGTATATACATAGGGGATGAGAGTCTGGGATAGAACAAGGGAGACCCGGCAACAGAAAAAGTGATGAATTTTTATTAAGAGCCTTTTATAATACAAAAAGTATACTCACGTATCCTCAAAGAAGCCAAAGGACTGACAGAGATCCCTAGGATTTGTTCGAATCCAACTCAGACGCTATAGTCTTGATGGAAGCTCTCAAAGATGGCATGTTCATGCTTTGTTGATTCCTTGCATCAGATTTTTCTCCTCCTAATATGCTTTGAGAGATGCAAAAAGGATGAAAGGTGCCTCTTTGAGGGTTTCTCTGGTTAATCCACTTATAAATGCTTCTCCTTTTTTGTGAAGTGAATTGTACATGATTAAATCTAACGGCTTTACACAGTCTATGTTGATGTATACAAATTCCCTAATCTACTAATCTGATATAATTGACCGACGAAGTGGTAAAATAATTTTTTTTTCTACATGTATCTTATCTACAGAAATTGATGGAGGTGCTTGATTGAAATTGATTGAAGTTTTAAAGGATTTTACGCTTGCCTTTGACCTTCTTGCAATTTCGGGGAAAGCCATGTGAGTGTTTGTTTACACAGGATTCTGGTCTCTCATTGCAAGAGACCAAAACGTATTTCATGGAGACTGAAAGCGTTCCATCTGTTTGTATAGATAAAAGCTTCAGGAATGATGCGGATGGTAGTTTGGGGTAAAATGAAATTGAATTAACCTATGTAGAAGGTTTGTATATAGTTGTATATTATTACATAAAAATCTATATTTGTCTCATTTTTGTGGATGTACGAATTTTCACTGGAATCTTTTATGTATAGTTGCGTACAAAGCCATTTTTTTTAAGCTGACGTTGAAGTGATTACGTAAATAAATGTTCTTAATTAATGTCAAAGTTTAATTAAACAACAAACATTGAGCTCAATCAGTATAGATGGCCTTTTGAAATTTCTTGTTTTTGTGTATGCTTTAATACAATATTGGAAAGCTTTATACTAATTAGTATTATATCAGGTTGTTCAAATGTTTTTAGGTGGAATTTATTGCGAATCCAGCACAAAATATGCATGGAAGTAATTCAAAAATTATGCACAGATACTTTTTTTTTCCTGACAAGTGGTGGTTACACCGTTTTATTTGCGTGTCCCAGTTTTGTCAGATCAATAAGTAAACATCTATCCTTCTTGTGGAAACTGACTGAGGTTGTCAAAAAATGTCCATTCCTTTCTTGCTTCCCTTTGCAATTCGTATTCATATGAATGCCCGAGCCGAGCAACCATTTGTTTGTAGTCGGTCTCTCGTCCCTGTGGACAATTTAGTCCATGACCCCATCACCCGTCACTGTGGCTGCTGACATTTCTTATGGATATGTACTCAATAAAACTGCACCGCGGAGGGACGGTGAATTGTTTTTGGGGCAAATTGAGTTAGTTGTGCAGCTTTATATATTTCATTTTCGGGAGAACATTTAGAATGTATTTAAAGTGAGTTGGTATAGATATATAGGTACACACTTATAATTTCGTGCGGATTTAATTAAAACTCATCGTCCATAATTAAATGCTCTATGAATAACTCTAAAAAATGATGAATGATTCTGGGAGCAGTTATTTATAGAGTTCTACTGATTAGTTTGGAAGAATAGATTTTCTGACAACGTAAGTCATAAATTAACATTGAGAGGATTTTGATGTTTGATATATGACACCGTTTTAAATTGCTACGACTTGCCGGGTGTGCGAATATACATAGGTAGGTATACCCTTAAAAACGTTTATTTTCCAGCGGCTGTGTTCATTTCGTGTATAAACTTTTAAGATTCTAAATGGTTGCAAAAATGACATTCTTCAAAATTTGTCATTGCCAGCAAACAGAAATTGTACCTCATTTGTTATCAATATTGTGGTTCTAACCATTAATAAAATTCGCCTAACTGTGATTCTATTAATTATTTCTATCAATATTAAAACATTTCTGCGCGTATATGTACGTACGCGCTTAAGTACATGAGTACGCACTTGTTGTCACACATCCCTGTGCTCTTTTTCCTTATTTGTGTTTTTCCAAGAAAAATATCTGCTGGAAACGTAGAAAAAACGAATGTATTAAACATGTTATTAGATTGACCCCAATCCATTACTTTACCTGCTCGTACTGGGAGCATCATCAACTTATTGTTAGTCAAGTTAGTTATGTATACATTCTATACATATTTTGACAGCAGTGGTTTTTTTTTTGCTTTATTCGCACATGATCTCACTAACTAATATTGCAGAAGCCGTTCCACTGGCCTTTCTTCACTGAACCATGCACGTATTCAATGTGACCTTGACTTGAACGCGTCAGATGGTTTCCGAAGAAAAGCTGCCGATACAGCAGGAAAAAAAAATTGAGTGCTAGCAGAATCTGACATAAGGTTGAGTCATCAAGAAAAGGGCTCATCAACAACAGAGCGCTGAGATCATTTATTTTTCATTAATTTAAATTACGAGAGTGCAAAAAATCCCTTTCGAATGTTAATCTTTCCAGGGAATTTTGCCAATAATAAGTCAGCTGTATAAGCCTCTCCAATTACCAGGGGCACAGCTTGGTAAGCATTTAAACTTTTTTGAGTAATTAGAACCTCTTAAACATGCGACCCAACGGCATCATGCTCTTTTTAGTGCAAACATGAATGACATGCTAACGTGCTGTATTTGTTTCATTGGGGCGCATTGCCATTTCTCTTGTTAGTGTAATGAGCATAAAACATAATGGGGTTCAAGTATTCACATAACAAAGCATTTTAAGTTCCAGCACGTGTGATCTTTGAGCTTTTTATGCTGAAAACAGGATTCATCCAACTTTTTACTGTTTCATCCCTGTATTCATAAAAGTATCTTGAATTTTGTGTAATTATAAAGAAATAGCCATCCTGTCGGAAGTATTTCTTCTTAAATACGACTAATCATACAGTCATGAAGTTCTCTTGGCGCAGGAGTTTTTTCAGCATAATTTTTGCTTTTCTTTGCTCTTTTATATTCAATTGTTTTCTCTACATCCAAATGTTTTAATCTGAAATAAACTACAAGAGCTTACAATATTAAAATAGACCTTTGAAGGGCTCTGTTATGGTCATTTCTGATTATCTGTTTCCTGGCTCAAACAAACAATTATCAGCGGCTGGCGGCAACGATGGCACCCCAACGGTGCCCTTTTTTTCCAAAATCATTAAACTAAAAGAAATTAGCCACAACAATGATTCCTTGAAAAGTTTGAAAAAAAAATCTTAAAGATTGTTTAATAATGGGGGGGATTCTTGCGTCCATAAAATATACGGCGACAGAAAACAGGAGGCCAGAAGGGTATTGCATAATTAATGTCTATGAAGCGTGTAAATTCATTGAGACATTCGCCTGAATTGCTACTTCCCTCCCCAAATTACATGGAAGAGAGCACACCAAACACACACCTAGTAATTACTGTGAATGTATAATTTCCATCCAAATAATAATGACAATTGAGCGAGTAAACGAAATATTTACAAGTAGGAATTACATTTGGAAGGTTGGCTACCGATTTGAAAAGTCAATTGTACATTGGTAGCAATTAAAATAATTTATTTTGGTTCGTGTCAATGGTCTGTATACGCAGATGTGCAAATACATACATATAATCAATTCAGGTGCGGGCAATTAAACTGGTTCTTGTGTTTTTAATTCTTTGTCTCGTGTCTGAACTTGCCTGGAGAGCAATTAGGTAAATGTTGGACGCCGTGAATGTTAAAGTATTGTTGTGAGACGGCACATTGATATTTTAGGAAG
>JAQGBT010000430.1:0-53445 GCA_034698585.1 Disparrhopalites patrizii
TCCTCTATTTTTTCCTCTTTATTTTTCCTCAATTTTTCTCTCTTTATTTTTCCTCAATTTTTCTCTCTTTATTTTTCTTATTTCTTCACTCTCCTTAATTTTCTCATTTCTTCCCTCTTTATTTTTCTCATTTCTCCTTTCTGCTCTCCCTCTCTTTCGTTTTTCCCATTTCTTCTCCCACTCTCTCTTTTGTTTCTCTCATTTCTTCTCTCTCTCTCTCTCTTTCTTCTTTCGATTTTCTCTTCCTAATTTTGTCTTTTTTAATTTAGTCGCTTTTATCTTTTCTTATTTCTTCTCTCTTTTTTGTTTCATTTCTTTTCTTTTTTGCTTCTTTTCTTCTCTTTTGTTTCATTTCTTTTCTCTTTTGTTTCATTTCTTTTCTTTTTTGTTTCATTTCGTCTCTCTCTTTCTCATTTCTAGTTTTCTTTCTAATTATTGTCTTTTTTAATTTTGTCGCTTTCTTTTTTTCTTATTTTTTCGTCTTTTTGGTTTCATTTCTTCGCTGATTTTTCTATTTTCTCTTGCAGCTCATGAAGTCTTTCCTGTTTCTCATTTACCCCCTTTTATATTTTTCTTACATCCTTTCTCTTTCTTTTCTACATTTTCCTCTCCGTTTCTTTTTGCCTATCTTCCTCGTCTCATTCTCTCTTGTAGTTTCCTTATCCCTTTCTTTCTATTTCTCTTCTTCACTGGTCATCTCTCTCTCTCCCATTCACTTTCCAGCTCTGGTTCATTCCCTTATTCCTTCTTCAACGGATTTCTGCCACCCTGTCTCTTTCTTTTAATCCTTCCTGTCTCTCCAATCAGCTCTCTCCTGCTCGTCTCCCTCTCCGTTTGTTGATGGTAGACGCTGTCTCAACTCTCTGTTGCCCCCCACCCGACCTAACTTTCTCTACACGTTTATTTTCCGTTTAATTTGTCATTAAAAGGGAAACATCAAACTGAATAATAAAGTTCTCATAACAATCGTAATGCCACACAAAACAATGATATAAAAAATGTCTTTGAGAACCCAAACCAAGGGAAATGAGATGAAAAAAGGAGAAAAAATAAGTCTTTAATACACAAGAACTTTTACACGCCTAATAAAAAATTATCGTTGGTTCCCTCCGTGATGGTCTCCATGCTTACATGTGTAAATCCTCAAATGACTTAATGACAATCGGAAATGTACAATTTTCTTCTTCTGTTTTTCCCTTGTTCTGTCTTTCTATCTCTTTCGTTTTTTTCGCGAATGACAAGCTTTATTAAATTTTCCTTTTATTTGCGAAAAGCCTCATTAAATCCAGAGAGAGATTATGTGGGAGGAAGTGAATCAGAAGAAAGCCTGGGATACTGAACCAAGCCTTAAAGCCGTGGGGAAGAATGGGACTATGTTTTTATGTGGGCTCATAATGGGACTTGATACAGGGAGAAAATTAGAAATTTTTTGACAAATCTCTTTTAAATCGCAATAACTTTTGAAGCTTGTAAAAGGATTATTATTGTTGGGGAGGGGAAGCTCATCTGTATTTATGTATGTAAAGGGGTATTACAGGCACCATTTCCTTCATATAAAACTGCAGTCCACGTAAAGACTTTGTGAGCAATGAAGTGTAGTACATATTCACATACATTTATCGTATATATGTACATATTATTTACATCCACCACCTACGAACTACACGACATAAAAATTGAATAGTTTCGACTAGGAAAAGTACCAAAAAAAAATAGTTCAACAAGGCACCATAACCATCTTGCATGAGAGGAAGAGAAAGAGCTCTCACTCGTATTTTTAAGCTCTTTGATGATGCATGATAATAAAGGAATAATTCAGTTAATAATAAAATCTTTCACTTTCTGTTCTTGTAGAAGGAAACAATGTCTCAATTTTTTGCTCCACTAAAAACAAGTGTAGGGGAAAAAATTGTAAGCTCCTTTAAGAAATCATTCATCATCTCATTATTTGATGCTCACCACACACGACATTTATTAATTCGTACAATTCCTTCTTATTTCCTCTGTTTTTTTAATTTCCCTTTGTCTCTCTCTTTCTGTTTCTTTCAATTTTCCTTCGTTTCTCTCTTTCTGTTTCTTTTAATTTTCCTTCGTCTCTCTTTCTCTGTCTTGTAATTTTCCTTCGTCTCTCTCTCTCTCTGTTTCTTGTAATTTCCCTTCGTCTCTCTTTTTCTGTCTTTTCATTTTCTTTCGTCTCTCTCTCTCTCTTTCTTGTAATTTTCCTTCGTCTCTCTCGTTCTTTCTCTCTTCATCTCTTCCTTTCATTAAATCTCTCGTTCCACCGCTCAATTTTACTGTCGTCTCTAGTTTTTCCAATTTCTTCTGTATATTTCCTTCGATTTATCACTTGTATTTTATCCTGTCTCTTTCTTTTTCTACATGACAAACAATTGTTGCACTTTTTCTCACTTTTCTCTTCCTTTTTTTTCCATCCTTTTTTTCTCTCTCGAAGTCTTGTTCTCAATTATTTTTTTCTTTTCATCCTTTTTTTCTCTCTCGAAGTCTTGTCCTTCCTTTTTCCTCTTTTCTCTTCTCTGATTTTTTCTTTCCATTCCCCCATTCTGTCTCTCTTGCTCTTTTCTCTTTCCTTCCCTCTCTCCGCAGTTTTTTATCTGTTTCGCGTATTGTCTCTGTTCCTCCCTTCTCTTTATTTATTTTTTGCTCTCTTCCTCCTGCTCTAACTTCACATTTTGTCTCTCCAATGTCTCCCATTGTCAATTTGGTCCTATTTCCCTTTCGATCTGCCTTGATTTCCTTCGCGTTCTCCTTTTGTAAAGATTCACCCAATGTCGTCTCTGTCGTCATCAGTAGGATTCTTTCTTCCTCTATTTCCTCTCTTGTCTCCGGTCACTCACTTTGCCTCTCTTTCTCTCCATCTCTGTAGCACTCCAAGCGTTCACCCAAACGAATCCCAGTCGTGAAAGAATGAATAAAAAAAAAGGTAATATGCGTGCAGCCCAACATTTGGAAGAAGTGCAGAAATTTATGGGAGTTATTATCATCATTATTATTTTTGTCTGCTGCAAAAACGTAACTCCCAATGAGGCGTGAATTGCGCAATATCTAAAGGCAGTAATCTAAAGTCCCATGTTAGGATTTCCAAATTGCTGTTTACATCCAATTTATGAATGTACTCTCTCTCTCTGTAACAGTGTGTAGTGTACAGGAAGCAAAATGAGAGTAAATCAGGAAGATAATGTGTACACCTGGTCGGGCTGCGTGCGAGAAAGAGAGAGAGAGAGAGAATTGATGGCAGTCTGCATGCAAGATGCATCACTGGCTACACAGGGAGCGCGAGAACAGAGAGAGAGAGAGAGAGAGAGAGACAGAGAGAGAAAGAGAGCGAGATAAAAAATAACAAACATTTGAGAGGTTGAAAATTTGGTCACTCATCCATAAAGATCACCCTCTCGTGTGTAATTTTTTTTTCTTCTTGAAAGTATAGTAATTTACTTGACATGAACTAATCCTCGTAATCATTTCCACCCTTTAAAAAAACGCCCTTTTTTCATCATATGCTTATAGCCCAAGAAGAAGAAAACAAAACAAAACGAAAAAAGGGTTAGGACACACACGGAGAAAATTGTATGACCTAACATAAGTATAACGGCTTTGTGTGTCAATCCAAAGAATATCCAAGTGATCCAAATGGAAGGGTTAAATGGAGGGGTGAAAATGGAGAAAAAATTTCCATTTTCTCCCAAATCCTGACATTTCCCCCTTTGTAAATAACTCTGGAAATCTCCCCTTGTGTATCCCTTCAAAAAATTTTCCCATGTGTCAATCTCTCCATATATATCCGTATATGAAAGCCCCTGCGAAGGCATGCTGTCCTTATGGGAGAAGTGAAAGTGCCCTGGTATATAACAATATATATAACAATATCCCATTATTATCCAAAATTCCTACCATAAAGGCTCTTCTTCCAATAATGACGAGGGCCTCGAATGGTGACCAGACGTTTTCGTGTACCAAAAACAAGCACGCGTGTGTACCTTTTTTTTTTGCCTTTATAATTTATGATATATTTATTATATTTATATTTCCCTTCGTATAAGATGTGTGTTGAAAGGACCTAAAGAAATAGTTTTCGTGAGTCCCCCAAAAAGAGGTAACAATGTAAAGGAATGAGAAGAGGAAGAGAAGTTAGGATTTTTCCGCCTGTCACAAAACGGAATGTGTCTACGCAATATCCCGTGGCATCTCCCATGGATGGATGGGTGTGAATAATTGGATTTAGCACGGGGTAAATCCCATTGTAGGGCCCTATATGCAACCCTTTTTTATATGACAAACAAATCATGTAAGAATTCCCTTTCAATATGTCCTTTATCCAGTGCCAAAAGAGGATTTTTGAGACATTTTACTGTCATAATTTTGCGGCTTCATTTTTGTGCCTCTGCTATTTTGTGGGTATTTTTATATAATTTGTTTATTTAATTTTTTTAAATATTTTGTGGCTCTATTTCGTACTTTTTTGCGGCTCTCTTTGATATCGTAATATTTCTGTAGGAAATTTTTGCCCAAAATATAAGAGCCCAAATGATAGTGATAGTCCCATTATTACACATGGACGAGGCGACCTCAATTCTTTCCCTTTTGGTGCACGCACCAACGTTTCTTTCTTCTTCTGTTTTCCCTCTGCCATTTGTACATTCTTTAAGGTGGATCCTATCTCTCCCTTTAAAAAAAACGCTCCCATCTCATCCCTGCCTAACCCAATGACTTTTACTTTTCATCTTCCCAAATGTTATCTCAATGGGGAGACGCATCCCCATGCAAAAAAATAATAATAAATGCGAGAAAGAAAAAAAAATCTACATACATTGTCATGTTAACCAATGCACAGATATGCATGCGTGGATTTACCAATAACACATAATATCCTTGTGCAAACGGAGCCTAATGGGTAAATACAACACAATAATTCATTTACTTGTATAATCTTTGTCTCGCTCTATTACACAATTTTTTTTTTTTTATTTTCTCTCTTCAAGATAAAATGTAAACTTGTTCGGCATCAAATAAAAATAAGAGCTCATTATGGGAGAGCGAGAGAAAGAGAAAAATCAGAAAAATAAAGAGAGAGAGAGAGAGAGTCAGGATAATGCTCACAAGGATTGGTACATGTCAATAAATATTTGTGTGGCTCCTCTCAAACAAGAAGGTTAAACTTTCCTTTGTTTGTTTGCTTTATTCTATAATTAGACACCAGATCCCAAAAAATTCTGGAACAACAAAAATCAAAGGAAATAGAAGACTAAAGTGCAATAACAAGCAAAGAAAAGCAACAAAAAAAGCCAAAAAAAATTAAGGAAATTGGTCAACTCATTACCTTTGTTCGTACCCAAAATAAAGGGGATTTACTTACGTGTACAGCAACAATCAAATCAACCAGTCAAAAATTATCAAATATATTTCTAGGCACACACAATGACGACTGCAATTACTGGAGGCAGTACTTTTTTCTTGTACTCCTTTATCCCCCCTCGTTTTTTTGAGGTATCTCATGCACTATAACGTTTTTTTTTTACCACGAAACAAAGACAAATCTAAATCGAATTAATTTTTACTCCAACATGCTGTAATTAGGACAATATTATTTTCAAAGGAATACGTACAAAGTACATATTAGAGACTACAAATTAAAAAAAAATCAATACAGTCTCTGTCCAGTGTCCGACGAGATGGACATTTGTGGACAGAGGGAATTCGACAAAAGTACGGGGGAAAGGACACTTCCAGAATTAGTGAAAAAATAATAATAAAATGATAATAAACAAATGTTAAATTCCGGACAAAGAAACAAATTTGATTGTCGCCCTTGAGTAATGCTTGGAAAAGTGTACAACCCTTTATTCAGAGTTCTAAATTTAAAAGGAACCACATGAACATGATCAGATTTGCTTCTTTGTCCAATTCAAATCCCACAACTTGATGTTGGACTTGTTTCGCCGGAAAATTAATTAAGGTTAAGAAAGAAAAGTGAATTAATTTAAAAGTAATTAGAAATTCTCTGGGGTCAAATAGGACCATATCAGTCCCAGGCAGAAATACGCTGAAAGATGTCGGAGTAAAAATAAAAATAAAAGAAGAAAAATCCGGAAGGATAAGGATTTTTTTTACCTGCTATCACCGCAACGGAGAAAAGAGTCTTGGCCATTGCTAAGAATTGCCTTCGTGCAATATCTGGAAGGTGGACGATCACGGTATTTAGCCCCCAAAAAAAAGAATCACAATAATTTGTAGGGACAAAAGGAGGAACCACTGGCACCAGCAAAAAAAAATAGATAAGATATAAGGAGATTAACTCCAGAAAAAAAATATGGACCAATCAGAAGAAGATTAAGGACTTGTGAATGCTGTGGTTGCTTGGTGAAGACTGAGGAAGACTTGGGTGCGTTCCGCCGGGAAGAGAAGAGTCACTACGAGAAGGCTTATACTCCTTACTTTTAACCCCTTCCTCCACCACAAAAGTATGAAGAATCGTCCTCGAGCCTCAACGAATCTCTTTATACATCTTATAAATTTTTTCTTTCTCCACTTCTTCTTCTTATTCTTCGTCTTCTGCTTTAATTTTTTTTTTCTAGGCATTTTTACAATTCATAGAAATGTTCGTGTAAACAGGCAATATACATAGAGGTATACGATATTATTTTATTTTATTATTATGACTCTGTATACACATACATGCATATAATTGCAGATATATACATACATACATGAGAGAGTAGGAGTACTTGAGAGGTCCTCACCAGAGATACTTACATTTTTGAGGCATATCTAATTGCATATCAATATTGGATCTCACATCGTGTACTGTGAGGGGATGAGGAGAAGAAGAATTTCACTCTCATTCCCTTTCTCTCTCTTTTTCCCTCACTTCCACTCTCTTCTCTCTCTCTCTCTCTCTTTCCTTTGCTTCCACTCTCTTCTCTCTCTCTCTCTCTTTCTTTTTTTTCCCTTTAACTTCCTTCCTCTTCTTCTATTTCTTTCCCTCTCCATCGACGTCATATATTCTCCTTTTCTTTGCTCTCCCTCTATTCCTGTTAGTTTCTTTCTTATTTTCTCTCACTTTCTCCCTTTTTTCTCTCTTTTCCTTTCTGTTTCTGTCTTATTTTCTCTCACTTTCTCCCTTTTTTCTCTCTTTTCCTTCCTGTTTCTGTCTTATTTTCTCTCACTTGCTCCCTTTTTCTCTATTTTCCTTTCTTTTTCTCCCTTATATATTTTTGCGCCTTTTCTCCCTCTTTCTTTTTCTCTCTATTTTCTCGTTTCCCTTCTTTTTCTCTCTCTTTTGCCTTTTCTTTCTCGTTTCCTTTCTTTTTCTCTCTATTTTGCCTTTTCTTTCTCGTTTCCTTTCTTTTTCTCTCTGCTTTTCCTTTACTTTCTCTTTATTTTTGTGTCTATTTTCCTTTCCTTAATTCTATTTTTGCTTTTCAGTTTCGCTTTCTCCCCATCCCTTCTGTTGTTCTCTTTATTTACGCTCTGTTTTATCCCTCTCTACTCCCTTTGCTCTAGTTTATCCCGCCTCTTTATCCGTTGCCGTCTTTCATGTTATTGTATTCTTCTTTAGTTTTTCAATTTGCCTCCTTTATTTTGGGCCAGCTCACTCTCTTTCTCTTTCCTGTTTTTCTTGTCTCCCTTTTCTTTTTTCCGTTTCTCCCTTCTCCTGTTCTTTTTCTCCCCATTTCCTCTTCCCCGTCTTCCTTCTCTCTCTCTCACTTTCCCTCGTTTTTCTCTCCTATCTGTCTTCTCTCTTCAGCTCTTATTTTATTCCCTCCTCCTTCTTTTTCTCCTCTTTTGCTGTGTCACTCTTATCTTTCGCCATCTCTCTTGCTTCTCTTTCCCCAAATTCGTTGTCACTCCTTTTTTGTTCCCACTTCCTCTTTTTTTTGCCGTCGCTGCCGCGTTTCCCATTGATTTCCTTCCCTTCTATCTTGATTCTGTTCCATTTGTCTTGTCTTTGCCTCCTTTTCCCTATCTTTTTCTCCCTTTTCTTTACTTTCCTTTCCGTTTACTGCTCCTTTTTCTGTTTTGTAGTATCCCTTTTTTCTGCCTCTTTCGTGCTCTCCTTCGCTTTGTCTCTTTGTTTCTTCTCTCTTTTCCTCTTCTGCCTGCTATTTTGCCCTTGTTTTATTTCCTCTCTCTTTCCTTTGTCTCCTCTCCCCTTGTACCATTCTCGCAATAACTTCATATTATATGTAATTACATGTAGGTAAGGTATGCTCCTTTGCAGTTACATTGCACATCCACTCTTGAGACGCATACTTATCTTCTCTTAAGCTACCCTTCTATTAATTGAGTACAAAGGAATGAAGAGGAGCCAGTCCTAATAACACCCATTCACCTTGCAACTTGCAACAACTCCATACAATCATAATGCAGACGTGGATGGATGAAAAAATGGTTATTTTTTTTTACACACATTCAAATCAAATCACTTCCACAAAAACATACTGAACTACAATTAAAAAGAGCATAGTGAACTACTAAAGGGCCCTTTTACAATCAGTGAAAGGAGAGAAACGCTCTTATCGTCAAATGTGCATACATTCTTTTGGAGCTTGGAGCAATTCCCTGGGAGAGAATTATGCCTCTTGTTCATCCATTACACGTATTCTCATCATGAATTAATTTATTATTATTGCGGTTGCATTCTTTTACTTTAGAAGAATTCTCTCTCTCTCTTTTGTTAAAAACCCTCGCTACAGCATTTTCTCAAGGCCCGTATCAACCCTGGAATCTGTGGAACAAGATCATGGAGAGGAGATGTAAAAAAAAGGGAGAAAAAAAGTGTAGTCACGCCGAGTTCTACAGTTTGGTGGTGGGAAAGGAAAAGATGGAAGTTCCAATGAAAATTCCTCTCTTTTTCTCCATCTTGCAAACAATGTATAAAAGTGGAGAAAAAAAGTGGACCAAAATTATCACTTCACCTGCCTCATCTCCGTTTGGTATGCATGGTTGCTTCCTCAAAAGATATTGAATGGCTCTCGGATCCACTGATACGAGCCATTTTTTGTCGGAAATGCTCGAGTGAGTGAGGAGGAGGAAATTTGGGCGGCGGAATATGTTGTTCTCGTTAAAATGCATCAATATTTCCTCTTTCTTCCCATCTCATCCTGTACAATCTCTTTCGATAGTTCCTATTTCTTTTTGATCACTTCTTCTTTCTGTATATCTCCTTTTTATCTTTATCTCAAACTTTCTGCTTTTCCCAAACTTTCTCTATAACTATCCCTATATTTTTCCCTTTCTCGAACATTGTCTCTTATTATCTCCCTCATCTCTCTATTTATCTCTATTTCTCTCTCCATTTCTCTCTATTTCCCTCTCTATCATCTCTCTATTTATCTCTCCATTTCTCTCCGCATTTCTCTCCATTTATCTCTCCATTTCTCTCCGCATTTCTCTCTATTTATCTCTCTATTTTCTTTGTATTTATTTCTCTCTATTTATCTCTCTATTTTCTTTGTATTTATTTCTCTCTATTTTCTCTCTATTTTCTTTGTATTTATTTCTCTCTATTTTCTCTGTATTTTTCTCTATTTCTCTCTTTTTTCTCTCTATTTTTTCTCTATTTCTCTCTCTATTTGCTTTATATTTATTTCTCTCTATTTTCTTTGTGCTTGTTTCTCCCTATTTTTTGTATTTATTTCTCTCTATTTTCTTTGTATTTGTTTCTCCCTATTTTTTGTATTTATTTCTCTCTATTTTCTTTGTATTTATTTCTCTTTAGTTTCTCTGTATTTGCATCTCCCTATTTTCTCTGTATTCATTTCTCCCTATTTTCTCTGTATTTATTTCTCTCTATTTTTTTGTATTTATTTCTTTCTATTTTCTTTGCATTTATTTCTCTCTATTTTCTCTATATTTGTGTCTCTCTATTTTGTCTGTATTCATTTCTCTCTATTTTCTCTCTATTTATTTCTCTCTACTATCTATCTATTCATTTGTCTTTTATCTCTCTATTTATTTCTCTCTGTTATCTCTCTATTATTGTCTTTTATCTCTCTATTTCTTTCTTTTTTATCTCTCTATTTATTTCTCTTTTATCTACATCTGTTATCTCACTATTCATTTGTCTTTTATCTCTCTATTTCTATAGCTTTTATCATTCGTCTCTGTTATCTTCGATTTTATCTCATTATTTTTCTTCCTCTGTTTTCTCTCGTTTGATTCATGTCTCTGTATTTCTCTCTTTCTCTGTGTCTCTCTTTCTATCATTAATCGCCTCCCTTTTTTCTCTCAATTTCTGTTTTAATATCTCCCTCTATTTTACCATTCTCTCAATTTGTTTCTTTACATACACTATTTTTCTAATCATTCTCCTCTCCTTCTACCTTTTTGCACTTTTCTTCTCTCCTTTTACCTTTTTTCTTGCTGTATTCCTCTCCTTCTCCTTTTTCACTCTTACTCTCTTTTCGTCCTTTAACTCTCTGTTTCTCACTTGTTTTTTCCATCTGTTTTAGTCTTTCTCTCTTCCTCTCTCTTTCCCTCTCTTACCGACAAAAGTCTATAAAAAAGTTGTTCCTTTTTCCTCATCCATTTTCATCTTCTGTCACGGCGATTTGCGCTTGTCTCCACAACGCCATGCATAATTGCTCCCTGTACCACTTTTCTCGACTTGTTATTTCCCCCTCCGCCACTCTCGTAGATGGGGAAGACACCAACATTTGTTTTTTTTTTGGTCCTTTTTTTTGTGATATTATTATATAATATGCACCCACTCCAAATTTTTCCCTTATAACTGTATCATGGAAGATTTATTCAAATAATTGGGAAAATCCTCAATAAATTTGCTCTTTTGACGTGACACTATATATTCTTTAAAGCATGAATGACCAATTAAAATAATTATTTTACACATGGATTCCTACGGGGTAATTGCAGATATGTATGAAGCATATCTGTCACATCCTTTCCATCAAAAAGGCATGTCCATAAATAGAATTTGGGACATTTCCTCTCTGATAATCGTGCAGATTGTGGTGGGCCAGATTTCGCATTGGAAATTAGTTTCTTTTATCACGTAATTCATTATATATTTATTACGCAAAGGCCGGTCAATCACCTTAAATGTCGCGTGTGGGCATCTTTCAGGGGAAAATGTACAGGGTGGCCCATCAATGAAGATGGTTGTATGGCATTATCCAATTTTTATTCCAATATGCTTTTTAATTGGCTCCATTTTTAATTTTGTTTGTATTGATTTAATTTAATTTTAACTTAATTTTTTGTATATTAATTTCAACTGTGTACAACAAAAAAAAAAGGTAAAACACTGTTTATTTACATTAACTTAAATTTAATTCTTTTAACTTAAGCGGAAGAAAAGCTTCAAGGAAAAGCTTTTCATGACCTCAAAACAGTTCCAAAAGCTTCCTCGTGAATTTTCCTTAAGCAAACATCCGCCAATGGATAAAAAATATAGGATTTTTTCGAAACAAAATTTAAAAAAACAAGACTTCAATTAATTAAATGCTTTGTCTTGCTCAATAAATAATGCTTTAAGTCTCGGCAGTAAATAGATGGTAGTAATTATTATTACTCTGAACAAACAATGCATTTTCCCTTCCAAATATTGAGAAAATAAAAGTTTTATTCTCAAAAACCTTTTTTTTTATGTACATAAATGGATTGTAAGAGGACACTCGGTGAAATATTGTGAGAAAAAAAAATAATCTGACTTAGAAAAAAAAACGTGTGGTGAGGTGTGTGATTGAGGTTAACGATGTGATTTCCCTGTTGTGGTGGGTACGAAAAAGTAAACAATAGATCATGTCTCTCCTCGTGCATGTACGTGGCTCTCATTTATTGAAAAAAAAGGGACGACCAACAAGTATGCATTGCCGGGTCTTTAAATGTGTAAAAATGGCAGGGGTGCGGAAACGGAGCATGGAGAAATTTTTGTGAATGAGCAATGTCACTACACTTCTTCTGGGAAGAGTGCGAAGTGCTGTACTTTACTTTTGATACAACTCATCATTTAATGGATCTTCAGAGTAAACTGCAATAAATTTATCAGAGGAGAGAGAGAGAGAAAGAGAGAAATGGTGCAAAACGTGGGAAAGGAATTAAATGCTTGTTTTCTACAGGGGAAAAAAATCCTATGTAGTATATACATTATAAGAAAAAGGGTTGGAAAAAAATTAGCAACATATATATGAACATAATAATGATAGTTCGTAATTAGTGCAATTGGCGGTGAACTCATTTGAGAAAACTCTTCTTTTTTCTAATTATTTTTAAATCTAAAATAACATCATTTCGCTCTCTCCCTGCATTAACATTTTTTTCATTTTTCTCACGTTTATTTCGTCTCCCGCTGCCTCTATTTTTGCGTCTCTCTCTCTCCCTTGCTCTTCCTCCTTTATCCTTGTATTTTCTTCTTCTTTCTCTCGTGTCTTCATCACTGTTTTCATCTCTCTCTCTCCTCTTACTTTATCATTGTTTTCTCTCTCTCTTCTCTCTTTTTTACATGTTTTATTCTCTTTTTCCTCGTCGTTTTCTTCAATCTCTCTCTCTCTCTTCGCCTTTTATCACAGTACTCTCTCTTCTCTGTTTATCATTATTTTCCCTCCTTCTCCATTTGTCACTGATTTCTTCTCTCTCCTCTCTCCCTTTATCATTATTTTCTCTCTCTCTCTCTCCTTTTATCGCTGATTTCTTCTCTCTTTTCTCTTCCTTTATCATTATTTTTTCTCTCCCTTTATTATTATTTTTTCTCTCTTTTCTCTTCCTTTATCATTATTTTTTCTCTCTTTTCTCTTCCTGTATCATTATTTTTTCTCTCCTTTTATTATTATTTTTTCTCTCCTTTTATTATTATTTTTTCTCTCCCTTTATTATTATTTTTTCTCTCCCCTTATTATTATTTTTTCTCTCCCTTTATTATTATTTTTTCTCTCTCCTTTTATCCCTGATTTCTCCTCTCTTGTCTCTCCCTTTATCATTATTTTCTCTCTATATTCTTTTATAACGGTTTTCTTCTCTCGTCTCTCCCTTTGTCATTGTTCTTCTCACTTTATCGCTGTTTTCTTCTTTGTTCTCATTGTTTTTTCTTCCAATCATTCGTTCATTGTTCTTTCTTTCTTTCTCTTCGTCTTTTATCATTGTTCACTCTCTTCTCCCTTTATCATTTTTTTCTTTCTCTCTCTTCCTTTATCACGTAGTTATTCTGTCTCTTCTCTCCCTTTAACATTGTTTTCTCTCTCTTTGCTGCTTTTGTCACTGTTTTGCTCTCTCTCCCTTTTCTCCTAGCTTTCTTCTCCCTTTGTCAATGTCTTCTTCTCGTTTATTTGTTATCTCTGTTTTGCCTCTCGCTGGTCTCCTTTCGAGTTTTTGCCTCTGTCTCGCATGTCGTACTTGCGTTTCTATTGTTTTCGATTGTTTTCCCTTCTTTCCCTTTTTGTCCTCTTCTTTTTCTTTCTCTATTTTTGGCCCTTTTTCTCTTCGTTTATTCTCTCTCTGGACTTCCGTCCACCAGTTTTCTCTCTTTGTCTTCGATTCTCATGTGTTTCTGAAGTCTTCTCCAGATTTCATTCTTATTTCTCCCATTTCCTTTTATATTTGAATGCTTTTTCTTACAATTAATTAGTAATTAGTACATTACTTTTATTCTCTCTATCCCTGATTTGCCTCTTGCTTGTGCCTTGTCACACTGTTTATCTCTGTGTGCAAGGTGCCGGCAAGGTGGAAATGTCAACTCTCTTTCTCCAATTTGTTTATCTTTACTGCCTTTCCTCTTTCTTAATTTCTGTCAGCCAACAAGTCTCTTTATGCGTTTAAAACACCTGTAATATTACGTGGAAATGAGCAGAGAAACTGCAATCCGTTTTGTTAAAGCAAATTGTGTCACTGTGTTTAACTCTTGCCTGTCCTCCCTTGTTCTTCACAGGTACATAGGTATGCTTAAGTACAACAATTAGATTTAGGACTGGCAAATGAGTAAGCGGGAAAAAAATCATAAATTCTGGCTTGTTCAATCATCCTCTCTCATTTGTATTTGGGAATACATTGCGAAGTCTTTTTTAACTCTTTCCTCTCGGCCAAGTTTCATTTTCTCTTGTCGAAAAAAAAAAAATGCATCACACATACATGCAAAAACAATGAAGGGAGTTGATCTGGTCAAATATTTACCATTGAAAGTTCACCATCTCTCCCTTTTGTACGCTCTTCACTCTCACTCGGCCCAAGACACTTTCGTATGCGTGTTAAAAAAAAAAAGTATTGGTGCAATGGTCATTGCTGAAGTGAAGGTGTGCGGTATTTTATTATGATTATTATTTTGGATGGCCATCACGAGGATCTTTTTTTTTCTTGTATTATGCATGGGACACACGTTTGTCTTATGTATTTATACAATTTACTCTTCTATATACAAATTTTGTTTTCCAAAGCAAATGTACGATGATGCAATTGTTGAATGAATGAAGAAGCTCCATTTTGACATAGCTTTTCTTCACTCCAAAGACTTTTTTTTTCTTTTTGAATCTTGATGATAATGCTGAGACATATGTATAAAGATACTTTGTAAATCCCAAAGATATCGCCATTCCCTTTTTGCTCGTCTCCAATGTATACCGAAGACCCCCAACAGGAATATTTTTGGGGATGTTGCAATGCCGACAGGAGAAAAATATTTCGTGTCACAGGCAAATCCAGGGAAGGTAAAATTATTCCTTTTTCTCAGTTCTTTTTTTTTAATTCATATGCCACTTTTTGAGTTATTGGCCAACTGATTTTTTGGATAAATCTGAACGCACGGATTCTTCTTGCACCATTTGGTACGTGTTTCATATGTAAAATTATACTCTGTTGAAAATTATACACACGCATCCCTCTTTCAAATGGCATTTTTAACACTTTGTGCACTTACCCAGAAGAACTTTTACCAATGAGCTTCATCATTCTAGCCATGGAAAATGTATGGAGAAATATACATATTTATCGTCATTGTTTACCTTTCCTCACTGGCCGGATTGTTGGACTAATTGGGTGATTGAGGCAAATTAGGTACGCTTTTTTTTTTTTGCGAAATATTAAAACCATGCCATTGTTATGGTACCTTTACCACACAAATCCCTGCCTTGGTAATAAAGGGATTGTTGTCTCTTCTGCTTGGCGGAACCCTTTGTTGTTTCCTGCGAGACTAAAAGCCATTCTATTTTCAACACTAATTAACCAATATGCAATGTTTGTGGAGCGATATTTTAGATATGGCACAAATCACACGAGTCATCTTCGTAAACATAATTATAATTTCTAAGAGAAATAGCGAGAGAAATAGCGAGAGAGAGAGAGAGAGAGATCCAGAGAGAAAAAGAGAGAGGGAGAAAGGGCAAAATTAAAGGGAACACCAATTAAGATTGACGGACGTTGATTTCCACTTGAACTCGCCTCTGATTAATAATTGATGAAGTGACAAGAACAGCCATAAGCATTGACCGTTACAGGTGTATCATTAATTACGACATTAATTCATCATTTTTCTCCCGTACCATAATAAAGCTCTCTCATTCATTATTTTCTCTTTTTCCACGAAATTCCGTTCTTGACAATGGAAGCCATATTATTTGGTAAAACCCTCATTGTCGATTCAATCAAAGCATTTCTTATCCGCATAAATTTAATTGTTACTTTTCAATGGTCATTTTCCTCCTACTTTTCCCCTTTCATTAGCCTCTTCCTACAATCATAATAATTATTATTGTTTTTTAATCGAGCGTACGGGAAATGCTATTCAATTAAATTGAAATGTTTGAAGAGCTTAAAATGTGTAGGAGGTTATATCCCTTAAAAAAAATCACTATTCAAGTGAAAGTGGTAGAGGGTATGAAAATTTCCGATCCATTTTATTGCGAATGTGGAAAAATAAAATAAAAATGTGGACCTCACCTAAATTTCAATTTTGTCCAAGCTTTGCATTGAGAATTATTCTGAGCCTGAACCGGTCTTTTACAATTCTGCCGAAATATAATTATTTACATATAATTATTATTATTTATTATTATTCAATTTTGCGATTACCAGGTACAATTTAATTTTTTTTTTAAATGTCTCATAATTGGACCTCAAAATTGCTTTATTCTCTTTAAAAGTCAACATAGCCCTGAAGAATTTTGTCTATCGTATGTACAAAACATTCCATTTAAACTCAAAAAGCAGCCCATGTGACTACTGTCACTGACTCAATCGTTGTAGCTTTAATAAGTGTCAATAATAAAATATTTTATTCCCTCGTATAACCCCTATTAGAGGTGGAGGGGCAATAATAAAACTTAATAGTAAAAATGATTTTGAAATGCAAAACCTGTTCAGTCCACCAAATCCTCCCTGTGATACCCTTCCAATGGAGGTGTTGATTGTTTACTTTTTTTGTTTGTATTTTATTAGGTACAACCACGTTCGGCACTAGATACATATTTACGTAGGTATATTCTCGACTTTTTATGGCAATTAAATGTAAAACTGATTGATTCCAATGCAAGTAATTTTATACAGATGGCGAGTTCTAAAGCTACCCTTTTGACTGTATTTAATGTCAGAGTATATGGGTTAGTGATACGTGCCTTTTGAAACAAGATTTTAATAAAAAATGCCGTTTCTCTCCTTTATTGCTCTTGCAGTTTCTGTGGATTCCTCTCTTATCATTTCCTTTTACTATCTCTCTCTTTCTCTCTCTCCAATTTCAAACACGATGCCGTAATAACCGCTATTTACGGAGGTTATGCCATTCAAAATAAAATAATAGGAATACTTCAATCATTTTTTTTTAAAAAATACCCCGCATCTTAACGGCCTTTAAGGCGTGAATGAAGGTGTGTTCCCGCATTCTTCGCATCGTGTATCGTATATTGAACTCAAAACGGACGAAATTATCTGCCAATTGATGTGATAGAAAAAATTCGGCCATTGTTGGGTCACTGAGACAATTGAGAGTCCAAAATTATACAATAATAAATACAATTTTTTCCCTTCTCTGTGGGTACTCATTATCTCCCGTGAAGTAATTTGTAATCTGTAAAATCGTCAGCCTAGATCAACTCCTCAATAATTAATTTCCTGTCCAGCTATACACCAATAATCCACATATACATCTATATATCAGCACTTTATATAACATGCATAATACATAAGGTTCGTTATACTTTAGGATTTGACAGTGACTAATTCCCAGGTGCCACCAATGCAAAGTAATGAATCAAGGGAAAAAGCAACAATGTTCATCAGCGGATGTTGTCGAGGTGGGCATATAGGCCTATATTTTTTTAAATGTTCCTCTAAATGAGATGTGAACATTTTTTCGTGAGGAACAATTATGAGAATGAGCTCTAAAATTATGACACCCCTCGAGTTATGACGCCTCCGTATTTTTCTCGTTATTGCGGATGTATACAATACATGAATTTGAGAGGGATTTCATCACACAGGGAAGTGTCGATCATGTAACAATTAGTGTGAGTGTGTGGAGTGTATGATTTTTGAAGGGGTGTTAATTGGGAAGCTCATTCTCCTGGCCATACAAAAGGTGGTGACAATCCAATATGAGGGAACTACAGAAAGACTATATTCCTATATTTCTTCTGGGGAGTAATTATTTATACAGTTTTGGACTACTTGTCGAGAGTTGTTTCTGTTTATTATAATGAATTCCAATTTCTTTTAAAATTGCTTCATCCTCTGATTACCATAAGACAATTCTCTCATATCTGATGTGGAGCACCAGTGGAGGGCTTTTTTTTTCATATTTTTTTTTTGTTCATCATTCTCCTTCGAAACACACGCTCCCCTGGGGGGAAGTGAGCCATTTTTTTCCCTTCCTTGTGAGTAATCATGTGTGAGACTTGTTATGATTGATACAAGACATCTAATTTGGCTGAATTTCGGAGAAAAACACAGGAAATCTTATTAGGGACTTCTGGCAAGGAATTGTGTCACCTCATTTTTAGGTCTTCCTTTCTGCATTTTTTGGGATGGACATTCTTCGTATTTTTTTTTTTGCATATTTAATTGCTCATTTTTAATTGCTCATTTTTTAACATATTTAATTACTTACGTATGTTATCTAAGTGTATGCCTATTTAACGGCATTACAATATTCATTGTACGCATATTCATCTGTTTGGACAATTCATTGTACGCATATTCAGTTGTAGACCTGCACATTTAATTGTGTGTATACACATAAATATTTAATTACTTTTATTATTTAACTGAAAACATATGTAGATAGGGTACGCACAATTAATTGTAAGCATATTAAACTATCCTCACAATTAATTGTATACATACATAGATGTGCATAGGACATTTAAATATATTACATATGTATTTATATATCTGTGTACTAGTATTATTAATTATTATACTCATTTTATTTAATTGTACCAGACAATTGTGTTTGGCGCTGGAATCCATGTGCGAGATTCTTTTAAGGTTAGCCTCACGATTTGCTTGCGTTTACTCCTTATTATTTGCAGATGTCAACGTGAAGGCATGTGTGTGTGCAATCAGATTTATTCTTTTTTAATGTATCAGTTAAAGAGACTATATACTATAGAGTTAAAGAGATAATAAAATGGGAAAAAAAGTTGCTTCACTTTCACTCAGGAGTGCTATACCCCTCATAAGTTCTTTGAACTCGGCCACAAACAGAACATGAGAGGTAAATGTGAAAGAATTGAGACAACTGAAAAACTGTGTGTGAGCGTAGAATATGAAATATATAGTGCCGTGAAAATAATTTATTAAAAACAATTGTTATCCTTCGCCCATGCTTTCTTTTAGTCGGTGTTGGGGGTGCCGCCTTTTTTTTTTTTTTTAGTTTTTCATTTCCTTTAATTTCCCTTGAAGCTCAGGCCACACAATGCAGTTATCCAATTAACTCATTAGCAAAGTAAACTTCAAGTGATCAAAATGCCGAAAAGCAGCCAGGTAGACAAGAAGTTATTCATATAGCAAAAAATTTCAACGAACCTGCGTTTCTTAATTCATTAGGCATTAGGAATTCATGATTTCAAAGCAAACAAATTGTTCAATATTGTATCTATAAATAAATTATAACGGCGAATTTTTTTTCTAAGTAGAATTGATATAGTATTTACGTTAAAAATAGCAAATTTCCCATGCTAATCTGCTTCACCAAGGTCAATAAGGTGGATTTCTACAGGTGGCAGCACTATCGCCGGGACATGGTGCGACTTAAGAAGCTAAATTTTAATCATTTAAAAAATTATGTTTGAGCCCATTTTATAAGGAATTGAAGAAAATATATAATATATCTAAAAATGGGTGTGATTCTGACTGAAAAATGTGGAAAAAAATTGAGATATTTCCTCTCGAAGTTCAATGGTACAGGTTCTATTAACATTGAACATCAGTGAGGAAATTACATTGCAATTTTTTTCTTCTTGCAGGCACAAAGCCAGAGGAAAGTGAAAAGCCCAAGAAGAATAAAAGAGAAAAAAAGTGGGGAAAAAAGATGTAAATAATACCTTTCCATATTGCATACTGAATACATTCATTTAGTTAACTAAGAATCCCGACGAATGCTACTTTTCAGCACACCTGTTCAAATAATTTGTTTGGGTTCCCAGCCATATGTAAATGACGGGGGCATAAGAAATCTGGCATTCAAAGCACTGTTAGAAATTATGGGGAGCTTTTTCATTAAAATTTTAAGCTGATTAGCAACTCTCAGCTGGTGATTTTTTAACTGCTAACTGTGAATTTCAATTTTTTTTTTTGTAATGCTAAAAGTTGATTTATTATTTACACATGATAATATCAAGAGGCATTTAGCCCCTTGCTAAATCATAGAATAAAATCGTGCTGAATTTCTGAATTGTAAAAAATTTCGCACGAACGCCCCCGACAACAGCCATGATACGGCGGAAAATAAATTATTCAAGTTTATGACCATTTAAGCCATTGTACATTGAAAAACCAATTCTTAAAAAATATGGACGGACTTTTCAAAGATGAAACGAGAAATAAACTTGAACTACAGTTTAAATTGTGTGTAGAAAAACTTTTCTATTTTTTAAAAAGCTTTTCATTCTTTCCTTCAAGTACGACTGAACTCTTGAAAAATAAATTTCACTTTTTTTGATCCAAATACTTTTATTTCTTGTGGTAAAATGGCAGTTAAACAGTAGTGATTGTACAGGATTTTTTAGGACCGACAGGAAAAATAAGACAATAATAGAATTCGTCACGTTCGCCACGGGTTGCCTGTGAAAATCTTCAGGAAAAAAAAATCTACGGATGTGAAGATGGACTTTATTGAAGGTAACAAAAAGGAGAATGACAATTTAATAAAAATTTCTCTGACAGAAAGATAAAGCCTTACTTATCCCACGTGCAAATATATACTCAAACGTGATAAATATCAAGAGGAAATCCCTTTCACTTTGCCAACTTTTTTTTTTAAATTGTAAACTTGTGTGAAAGAGAGAGAGAGAGAGAGAGAGAGAGAGAGAGAGAGAGAGGAAAAAGGGATGTAAAAACTTTCTTTATCTTTTATTGAGTTTGTGGCCTTATTCGGTAAGTACAACTAACAATTAGATATTGTCCAAATCAATGCACCAAACGCCTGAATACATGAATGTATAGCTATACATATTATGTACATCTCCATTTAGGATATAATTAAATATTAGGGACCAGAATTCTAAGGCCAAAAATATATCGACGGTGAAGTACAAAATGTAATCATATCCACGGGACAGAACAATTAAAATAAAATAAAAAATTATCGTTTCAATTCCTCCCTAATGAACAAGAAATGATCAAATTCACACATTTTTTGACAATTTACTCTTTGGCTTAGTCTTTTATTCGGGTACTGAAAAATAAATAATGCTGTAAATCATATTTACATATTATTATTAATTATTACCATATATTTTTATTTACCAGATGGTGCTGGTTTTTATTTTATTGAAGGCAAAATTTTGTTAAATGATTTTCTGCTTCGAAATTAATTACATATTACGCTAATTACAATTACTAATACATCGCAGGATAAATGGCTGATTCAGGAGGCTTCAAACGAATTTTTATTTAACAGAAATAAATGCATTTTTTTTTACAAATTTTGCAGTACATGTTGGTATTTGCTATTCCTTTCATTAATGTAACATAACAATTTCAGTTCCCGTAAAGCGTCAAAGGTTAAACACAAAACGTTAAATTTGTATACATAAATAGTCGAATTTATTAATTGAATCATTTTGTCGTAACAAACGCTTCAAAGCAAGATTCATCCCGAAGAAATTGTCTTAATAAAACAAAAATCAATCGCATGGAGATCCTGCCGCCTTCCGGGGACAGCAACAATCACTTAAACTCTTTAGCAATAATGCCTAACTGAAATTCGAGCACGGCTTGTTCGAGATTTTGCCTTAAATATTTTTTCAGAAAAAGTTAGAATGCTTGCCTCAAAAACGATTGGATTTGGATGTGCCTCGTCTTAGTTAATAGCAATAATTGCATAATTAACATTTTAATCCCATTTCACCAGATATTTCGTCATATCTGTTTTTACCGTATCATATCATTTTTATCATATCATATCCGTTTTTTTCCAAATGTTTGAAAAATAGAAATGTGAGTGGCATATGTACCGCAAAAACGGATCTAGAAGTTTAAAAGGTCAATTTCCATTTGAAGCTTGAAGTGGCTTCTCCTTCGCAACGTTTTTAGCACCCTTTTGCAAAATTGTACCAACAAAACATTTTAATTAATCATTGCATTGCCACAAGGGGGGATTTTTGCGTGATTTTGTCTAAATCACTTTTTCAGATTATTTCTACGTTATATCCGAGAAAGATGTCGGGATTTCGCATTTTTGTAATAAAATTAATCACAATCAAAACAAAAGCTTGGATGCTTTTTATACAAAACGGTTTTTCTTTTGATGCATTAAATTCTTAAAATATACATTTATTATAGCTCCCCCAAACGAAGGCATGAAGTGTTAATTCTTAATTTATTATTGTTAATTATCTTTGGATTGCTCGGATCACGTTGGATCATTAAAATAATTAAAATCAATTGGATGGCAGTTAATCCCTACGTAAAGATACGTAGCGGTAGGGGAAGCTAAAGGCTGCCCATGAGGCACTGTTATTTTCAAACAGCTGAAGTGTAAAACTGGAAACGTACATGTAGCCTTGCGAATAGCCAATGATATTCTTTCCCTTTCTTCTCTTGATATTTTCTCTTTTGTGTAAACTCCGTCTCTTTTTATTCTTCAGTGCTTTTTTTTTGGTGAAGACACGAATGTTGGTGTAATAGAAACTTTTCTAAGTTCAAACTTTTTTTTTCCAGAAATTCAACATTTAATTGTCTTTTCTCTGGTTACATTCGATCCTGGAGAAATCGGGAATATTTAGTGATTTACGGAGAATAGTTAATGAAAAGGGAAAAGGGTAAGTCAGTTAATTTTTCTCCGCTCCAAAAGCTTCTCTTTCACTCGTACGTGTCTTATGCCTTTTGTCCAATATATCTGTTGTACGTTTTTTTGAATGTATACGGATTACCGATGGTTTTTGACTTTGTTTTCAGGATTTGAATTCATTCCACGTTCTTACTGACTTGATGTTGACGTAAATTTACTCTTTAACGTAAGATCCTCGGTTAAATCTTTATCCTTATAGAGGTACAGAGCGTTGTCTAGATTGCATGGATTAGGACTTTAGGAGGAGTGTGTCGTGCGTAGAATGGCTGTGTGCACTAATTACCAATTCATTTGGAAATGGAATTACATTGTATGTGAGAATTTTAGTAACTTTAAAGTATCGTATGTTAGTGTATAATTACACGAGGATTTCCAAGCTCTCCCGGTTTATTGGTTACTTGCATGGTATTATTTCGCTTGGATATTGATTATTCGATTATTGGGAGAGCATACATTATAATGAAAGTTTGCTTTTGTTTTCTTGTTGACTTTGTTATTGTAGTGTGGCAGTGACGTAGGCTTGTCTTATGTGGAATGTATATATAACCTAGTTAAATTCTGCACTCTGCACGTGGCGTAGGAATGACCAGTCGAATTATCATCTATAGTATAATGTGTTTCTTATTGCAGGCAATTGATTTGAAGAAAGCACAGGAAAATGTCTGAAAACTCAGATCCAGGTCAAAAGTTCATTGGATGTATGGTGTCCATGCGTTTACAGCCGAAACCCAACGGTCAGGTGGATCATATCACTGGGAAAGTTCGAGCTATAGGTCGTGTTGAACACACCATCACAATAGATGAAGGGTTACTTAACGGATTGGCTTTGATGGATTTATATACAATCAAGTGAGTGATGTCGAAGTTATTTGCAAGTTTAAAAAAAAATTATGTCTGTCCCGAAATAGTAATTGTGCAAACTGGTTGACGAACAAATTTCTGTTTTGCAGAGCTGAGGACATAGCATGTTTGGAATTAATAACAACGGCAGCTGAGGATGAAGAGGATGATGCAGATGCTGAAAATGTTGAGCAAGTGATTGATCCTCCAAAGCCTGCAGTACCCTTAAACAATAATATCACTGCATCTGAAAATCAACCCCAGTACAAAAATTTTCAGGAATTTACTAGTGCGTTGAAGCTATCGGCGTTGGTTCCGGAAGGCGGAGACGTCAAATCTACGCCTTCGCAACCGGATAAAGTAAAGGGTGAACCAAATGGACCTGAAATAGTTTATAGTGCAACGCCTTACGAGTCTAATTACAAGGCTAAAGAAAAATCAGCAAGACGGAGTGCATTCAATGCGTACGGCGCCGCAGGGAATAATTTAAATCAAACTCAGGGAAATCAGCTTCAAAACGCATTTACTCCTTCGCAAAATATCATTATGGCCAAATTTGGTTTAGCTAACGCTATGCAACCGAATAATTCATCCACACCTTCGAAGCATTCTAAGGTCGACAAAACACCTGTGAAAAATTTTTCCCACCACAAATCTCATAATGGAAACCATTTAGCAGGTAACAACCAGGACACGAAGTTGTTTTAATTAAAAATTTCAATGTTGATAATTGTTTATGACTTCGAAATTTATGTATGAATGCTTAACGTATGAATTGTTTAGGCCCAGGTCCTCAAGATAGGTCACCTCGAAACAAAGGAAACCAAGCCAAAAGAGATGAGGCATTCGAAATGACAATAGATGAAATAAAGTCTGTGGAATATGATTTTGAGGAAAACTTGGCCAAGTTTGATAAATGTAATACATAACTAACCGCTTGCAACTCATTTTAACAACAATTATCAGGAAAAAAGATAGCAAGGTTTAACTTTAATTCTTGTGGTTAGTGCCTGCAGGAAACTTGCAAAAGCCTGTGGTGGTTGCAAAAACACCACATTTTAAATCTTGTGACACCACTTTACAAGCTAACAGGACAGTGGCTTCTGTAAAGTTGAGAGAAGGGCAGCCTGCTAAAGTTTTCACAACAGATACAGGAATAATGATACCTGCCGTGGATGTAAATATTAGAAACAGAATTCTCAATATGGCCCATGAATTCGGGCTCACTCATCAAGTGTAAGTGAAAATATTGATACATATTTGCCCATGCATTCGCGTAGGTAATAATTAATCATTATAACCAGCGGAGGAATAAAGGAATATCAATTGAGCATTCGTAGTGGGTTAATTTGAAGAGTATTCTTCAGTATACTACGTAGTTAATTTATGTACTTTTATAGTGTGTATAATTTAATTCTAGAACGGTTGAAGTTTTTGGTCGCGCTGTCGCCCAGATTTGCTTGCCTCTGCTAGGCGACCCGTACAGGTGAGCGAGAAATATTACGAATATTTTTAAGCATTCGTATACACGTACAAATTTGAGTTTGCCGGAATACGCTTTTTCGTGTTTTCTTGATTGCGCTCTAGCCTTTGAATCATGTATTTATTTTCCCCCAGATTGAGCCCGGAACGAGTTCAAGACCGTCCTTCAGTTTTAGTTTGTTGTGGACCCAACTGGCAAGGAGCTGTGGGAATTTGTGCAGCGCGAATTTTGGCTACACAGGGTGTAGACACTACTGTTTACGCTCCTAAAGAAGAGAAAGGTCTTTGTGAGAGAGAAGAAAAATTGTACAAATTTACTGGAAATTTATTGTCTCGAAGTTTAAAAGGTACAATATTTTTAACCCGTCTCTCGAACCTGAAGGGTCGTTGAGGAACTACCATACTAATCTTTTTGCTTTGTTGGATTCTAGGCATTAAAAACAAGAAGTATGATCTCGTTGCGCTTGCTATGGACGACCAACGTTGCGATAAGTTTTCGATTGATCCAAGTCAGTTACCATTGCAGAATACTGAAGTAGTTTTAGTGGATCCGCCGCTAGTGAAATCATACACGAAATCACTGACAACAACGCCAAGCAGAATGGGTGCGGGTATAGGAATAAGTAAAATTGTCATTGTTAGTCCGGTTCTTCCGCTGGCGTACACTACTAATTCGAAGATAAAACTGTTCCTTGTAAATATGGGCATTCCTTCAGATGTTTTCAGTTTCAATAATGTAGATTATGTTAGCCCGTTTGGTGACAAGCTAATTGTTCAGTTTTTCTGCAACCAGCATGAAGACGAGTGAATGCAAGTTACACGCAAAGTAAGCAAATAGTTGGAAACATTAAATAATGTTTTGCGGTAACTCGGTAAAGTGTAAGTGAAGAAGCAAAAAGATTGTATTCTATTTTATTGTATGTATTTATGCGAAAGTAGGTAAATACTGTTGTAAAGTTGTAATATAACTGGTAATAGTTGACTGATATTTTTGATTGCGATTAGAGTTATCTTCGTTTACAAATCATCTCAAACATAATTTTGAGGTGCTGAAAGACTCCAACAAACAAAACGCCTCTAGTAAAAACCGAATATTTCGAAGTGTTAACACAATTTAGGTAATGGATATTGTCAAAATTTGTAAAATATAAGCTTTACAATTTCTCGGATCCTGATCCTAGTAATTTAATTAGTAATTAGTAATTATAGTAAGTAATTTACATACTGTCAATGTAACAGTACTTTTTCCAATGCAGGTTTGCTTTTTTATGCTGGTTAACTCGATGGAACAATTATGCAATTGCATTGCTTCTTATGAGTTTAAACACGGTTTTATAATACTCGTACAAATGCATAAAACTAAGCGTCACATATTTTCCGTTTTTCTGCTTGTGAACCTTAGTGCGGGAATTTTCATAAACATTGTCACGACATATTATTTAATAGAAATGTGTACTTATTCTCATTGTGCATGTTTAATTCAACATTTTATTCACTTGCGAAGGTAAAGGATTTTGTTGATAAATATGGTACAAGTGTTTTGTGTATTACGTCACTCGTAATGTATGTAGTTAGTACTTAGTCATAGTATACGACTGTTTCTTTGCAATTTGAGTCCGGATGGTTAGATGTTAAATATTGCAAAAGAGTTTCTTACTTTTCTTTTTTCGTCAGTTATTGCTTACACTTCATGTGATATGTGTGTATTTTCAATTAAATGGCATGTAAGCGCACTTTATTGTGAGCATGTTACCCGGATAAGTATGCGCTGCCAACTACTACATACCTGGCTTTCACAAGAAAGCATCAATTACTATATAGTATTTACGGAAAAATATACTGAAATTTTGTGCTTTTACCATTTGGATAAGTTACTTGATTTACAAACGAGTGACAGCAACTCAGAAATTTTGAGAGATTTTGTGGTCTGTCTTTAATTTTCACATAACTGATTGGCTGAATACACGTGTTTTGAAACTGGATTAATAAACAATGTGATATCATCCACCCACATTAAACGTTTTTGTTATTGCACCTGTTTGCTCAGAATCACGCGATAATTGTTTAGCTAAAATACATATACGCTATTAAATTAAATATCATGATCAGTAGTGTTACTAGTAGTCCTCAGTGAAGCCTACCTGATTGTGAGATACCTATACATTATGTAATAAAAAAATGTCACATTTGGAATGAGTTTGTTTTAAAATTTGTGTATGCTCGTTCATTCTTCTGGTTTCAGGCATTTATTTCATAAATACCGAAGCGTTAATTAGTACTTCCAGAAAAAAATAGTATGATTTTACAAATATATTTGTCATTTTATTTTCCAACATATTAAGTCGGGCGTCGTTGCTTGCTTTGTCTTTTCGCTTTTGCAGCATTTGCTCCTGGAGGCTTTACTTTCAATACACCTGCGCTAGCACTATTACTCTTCCGTAATATCTTCTTCTTCTTTGATTTTGGTTTCGCTTTTAATTTCTCTTCCCGCTCATCTTCTTTTTGCTTAGCGATTTCGGCTTTACGAGTAACCACTAATTCCTTATAGTTTACGTATTTATGCTTCTCCGGTTTGGCTCCTAAGCTAACAGCTAAAGCAGTTTCAGCATCAAATTTTTCGGTAGATTTCAATGAATTCAAGCCGAATTTCATTACTTCGAACCTGGAAAATAAAAAATATTGCATATAATAAATACCTACATAAAAATAATAAATAAACCACAGCATTTTTTTAAAAATCTAGCTGACCTGGCCTTTTTTAGATCTATTTCTACACTTTCATGACTAGGTTGATCCTCTTTCTGAGTTTTCTGTGAAACCTTGGAAGATTGTGATGGACGGGTATCAGGATTATGGAAGACGACAGTTTCGACTGGTTTGAAAATTGCGGAGTTGACAGTTTTCAACTTCTTCTTAGCCCTTTTCTTTTGCCCTCTGCTTAATTTCACGACACTGGAAATCCCTCGATTTGCATTAGCACGTTGTAGCAGAGCAGTCTTCTTGGAAGACCAGTCTGAAATCAATAAAAGTCTGAATATTAAACACTAGTAAGCTGGAAAAATCTTGAAATTGTATAGATGTGAGAAATATTTTACTTAAAGGCATGGACATCAAGTAATACCAATGATCTAACTTTGTTATTCCCGTTAAAAGGAGATAAAAGGCATTTCCTCTCCATGTACTTAAAAGAACAAAAGGTCTAAAACTTCAAAAACTGTAAAATGAATAAAGACGGCATAAAAGCATTGGAATCCCCTCGCTGATCCTGACACATTTACCCAGCAATTTTCACACCCGAATAGTAGCAGCAAAACTACAAAAGGTTTCGGTAACTACTAGAAAAGTACACATACTATGTACTGAAAGATGATCCTGCACTTTCTCCCATGCTCTCGTCTCCCTATTTCGGGCATGGCCTTGTGTTACACCACCAAAAAACGACGAATTTGAAAGCATATGTGGTTGATTCTATAAAATTTGTACTCATCTACAGTTCCTCTGCGCCCTGGAACACTTACTCTCTTCACACACAAAAACTCTCCCATCCTTCTCATTCTGTGTGTAAAAGACAACACAAACCCGCTCTCCATTCTTTTCAGAAGGATCCCCGGGTGGCTAGTAGAAAGATCGAGGACGGGAGAGAAAGAGATACACATTCCCCACTAACAAGGTATAAAAAGGGAGAGTATGGTATATCCGAGAACCTGCTGAAGGTAATGCGCCTGCACGAATCATAAGAGTCATGTCCAAAAAATCTTTTTTGCGGAATACCTGAATACCTAAAGAAAATTATACGTATCCGATCCTAGCAGCAGTTAAAAATTGGCTAGATCTGGAGGAGGGTCTCAATATCCCTCTCTTCTTTTTCCATACTTCACCCTTACCTATGTCTTCAATAGAGTTCAGAAACGTCAACTGCTTCTCGTTCATGATTTCACAATCCTTCCCCATAAACAGTTAGTACACTCGTCTCCCGAGATCACACCGGACGCGCGCTCCACTTCGAAAACTCCGAGGTCGTATAACTGTAACAATAACAATAATAATCCCACCATTATTACACCTTTTACACTCATCTGAACTGGAAACTACCATACATACCAAAAGACCCACAGAAACACTTCGATACAATAATAAGAGACCAACATCAGACCATAGGAACAATATAAATACTCGGTACAGTCGTATATACAACATCTAACAACAATAATAATAGAAACATTCTCCTACTTTATTTCGATCCAATTCATTATCTCCCCGCAACACGGGCGAATGCCCATAAATACTGGCAAAGTGCACAGTGCAAATGAAATGAACAAGGACAAAGGAGGAGGAAAAAATTTACCGGATCCGCCGTTTTTGATTACTTCCTTTTGTTATCTATTTCCTCCGAAATAATAGAGAAGTTCCCCGTGAATGCCTCTTTGTGAACTTTTGTTTCCCTCGTCGTCCTCGTCTCTGAAACTGAAGTTTTTCAAGTAGTACAGAAGACAGAGAATCCTTCTCTGAATAAAAAAAAAACCACATATACATACAGTGCCTAGATATATCCCCAGGTTCTTTGTACAATATTACCCGGGTAGAATAAAACTATATAACAATACACGTGGAGAGGATGCACTTGAACCCAACCGTTTGTCTGTGGAATTTATATGTCAGAAAAAGGAAAAAATAAAATTTACCCGAAAAAAAAAAGAGATCACAAAAGGGAATATAGTGTTCCAGGTCCTCTTGTTCCTTTTCACTAAAAATATATCCAGGGGAAAAAAATATATCCAGGAAAGAAAATGGGAAAATAAAAGTTGATCACACACTCAGTTTCTCCAGCACAGTAAAAATTGAGCCACACGGAGCCGCAGACAAAAAAGGCTGAAGGGAGACAAAAGGGAGTAAGTCCACACGTGAACAAAAAAAAACGTGGGTGTATTCCGTTTTATATCCCCAAAGGACTCCTTTATTGGCAGTTGCATGTTGGGGGAAAAAATATTTTCTCTTTTCCTCGCACCTTTTTTTTTCCTCTACAACAAATAAGCGCGCGCTTTGTAATATTTACAATTCCTCTCCATAAAAATAAAGTGACAATGGTTTTATTTGCCTTCTCAACTTCCTCCAACCACCACAATACTTTTATGTGACCTTTGACACCTGTGAAGAAAGAGGAGAGAGGCAGAAGAAAGGAAAGGAGGAGATCCAATAGTTGACGAGGAAGTTCCAAAAGAGTATAGAATTCTATTCGTTTTTTTTTTTGCCCTTGCTCCTTGCTTTTTGGGGGGTCATCAATACATTCCCTACTGGCCAATATCATTTTTTTCTTCTCCGAGTTCATGGTTACAACCACCCTTCCATTTACCAGTAACTGCTTTTTTTCTTCAGACAATGGTAAGGAAACATTTTTATTAACATCCATCCCGTATTTAATTTGGCATGTTTTTTTTTGAACATCTTATTACCAGGTCATTTGTGGTCATTTGGTAGCTGCTGGATTAAGCTTTATTTTTAGATTTTTGCTGGTCTCTACTGGGTGTGTGTCGCTTTGATGTCCTCTTTTGTTCATTTTTTTGAAGAGTACTTTGGATTTTTGTATAGCTTTTACTACGGTAAATGGTTGGTTCAATGTTCCGTTATTTCAATGTTGATTGGGTAATTTATGTTATTTGAAGGCTTGAAAGTGGATTTGGTATTATTTGTGGTGTCTTTGATTGTTTGATGGTATTTAAATGTTCGTTTTGTGCTTGATGGTTGAATTAATTATTTTTGATGGTGATTGATAATGGTTGAAATCATTATTTTTGACGGTAACAAGGATATGTAATGTTTGCGTGCATGAGTTCAATGTGTGTATAACAATATAACTTATGTTTTTAATGTATTTGTCCAGGCTTTGTGATCATTGTCGCTCCGGTGTAGACTTTTTTGTTTTATTCCACTTCAGCAACAGCAACCACTGTTCATTTTCGGGTAATCTAGTTAGAAATGTCGGTTACCCGCGTGTTGTGTAAAGTGTATATAGTAGGTAGTGTGAAGGTACTATGAAAGGGGCTGTGATCTTTTGTTTCTGTGGGAACGAATCGATGTTAACATTTTAAATGTACAAGGGTGACATTTTTGACAGTCCGATCTATAGTTGCTGAATTCAGTTTGTGTATATTGTATATAGTTATATAGATATATTCTGTAGTCTGTGGTACTGGTTGGATAAATGCAGACACTCATATAGCTACGCTTAATTCGTTGTATAGCCAGTTAATAAAATCGGTAGGTGTAACTATAAATACGTTTGTATGTGTATCTATTATCTATAGATGAGTAAAACGAATTGTATGTATATAGTATATGGCTTGTCTCTGCCCTCTCTGGTTGCTCGTTTTTTTTGTACTAATAACTGTAGATTTTAATTAGCCATTTGTGCGAGGGAATCCATGCGTAAAAAATTGGTGATAGTTATGTAGTCTTCGAAAAAGAATAGCATTTTTCATGTTTTTCGTTTTTTTTGTACTTTTGGCTGCCCAGTTGTAACAACGTTTTTGGTGTTTCGTTTCTAAACTAGAATGGTTCAGCTTGGTGTGCTTTGTGCAAAGCTGCTCCCTCCGGACCGTTTTTTATCTACGGCTTATGTATTTTTGTTGTTTTAAAAGGTGGAGGTGTGTAGCATTAAGGTTTATATTCTTCCGTCGTAAAACCACGTCCCTTTGTTTATCAATAATATATTTAGTAAATTGTTGTATCCTATTCGAAATGTTTGTTAAGTTGATTATTATATGTATGTACAATGCTTACACATATATACATACACATATAATGTATAATTCCAACCGTACTCGTAACAGCCATTCTATGTATTGCCAGTAATGTTTGGGCTTGCAAATTTGGAGTAATTGTTTTCTAGGCAAGATGTACTAGGAAGGGAGGTAGGGCAGTATTTGCAGGGAACATGAAAGAACATATGCATTTTTATTATTCCCAGCTCTTGGAACAATAGTTTTCCCTTTTCCATGTACAGTAATCGTTATCAGTAGATTGCATTCGCAAAGTTTTGCATTTTCACCAGTGACTAAAGGATATTGTGCTCATGTTGAGATGGAACATTCCGAGTGAAACTTTTATGAGAATTTCGTCAAAGCAGCTGGAGGCATGGGAGATCAAAGCTTTTCGGGGTTTGGCAGCTATCGTAAAGATATGTATGTTAAAGAGCAAGCGAGGAAAGAAAAAGATGTATAGGGGCCGACAAAGTGTCTGAGGCGTATAGTATTGTTTCACTTGAGCAGAAAGTAATGTTTGTCATAATTAAGGTTCTTCTGTCGTATACCTTCGCAGGAGTTTCTACAACGTAGGATATTGATTGTTTTCTACATACGTCCCGATCTCCGTACTTTAATCTTTGGAAGAGAAATGAAATTCGGGTCCAATAGGTACGGCAAAAACGTGGAGGTTCCTACGTTCCTATGTGCAGTCTGCACACAGGAAACCCGGGTGAGCGTCACCCAACGTATTACAAAGGATTCCGAGGAAAAACCATAGATATAGTGGTCAGCTTTTAGAACTGGAGATGAGATCTAAAAAAAATTGGTGGATCATTTGTAGGCTAGTAGGTTTTTATCTCTCATAGGATGTCATTTGAAGCGTTAGAAGGGATTATTTTACATAGCTATATAAGCTTAATTTTTGGGCTATACTGTCTCCATGTACTTTTTCCACCCTGGAGGCAAAAATGCGTCATGGGATTCCTCCGATTCCGGATAACCCTTCGAAGTTGCTAGAATTTGTATTTTCAACATGTTTTGTTCCCCGAAACTCAATGTTGAAACGACACTATGTTCATTGTTTTGGTGGTCATATCCTCCGGTAAAGCTTTACTCCGCAAACTGTGGAATTGTTGGGACAAAGTCGGAGACGTCTGTTAGATGCTACAATTTATACTCTTTTGTCGTTTGCTATGGTGTGTCTGTGGGATTTATCGGTTTATGCTATGCATTTCGTGTAAGGGGCAGGCGCCAGGCTGTAGATGGTTGGCTTTAAAACGGTGGACGAAAATGTACAATGAGCAAATTGGGTATGAAGTGCAAACTTTTTTTGCACCCCATACTTTTATTCTTGTAAAAAAAAAGTTTTATGCCTGGAGTTGTTCTCCTCAGGTTGGAGGTTGGAAGAAGTTTTGCAATGATTGGGAAAGTAGGCACATACACGTATATTAGTTTTCTGGAGTACCAATAATGAGTTCCCAAATGTGCCAGTTTTTTTCCCCTTTTACACAATAGGAGACCGTGACTGAAGGCTATTGACGTTGTAGTTTGTAGTATTGATTAGCAAGTTCTGTAGTCTACAAAATAAATTGTACTTACTTTTTTTTTTGAAAAAAATTCTCAAGTTTATTTTCAACTACTACATGCCGTATGCACTCAAAGTATTGGTTTTTTGGCAACCTTTTTTGAGGCAATATGTATGGGGAATGTTGATTCAGTGCCCGGTTTACAACTTATTTGTGTTTACTTAGGCTATTTTCTTTAGAAAGATTTATTACTCTTTTTTTTTACATTCTTTACAGCAAAGCTTGGATTTGATCTTAAGTAGTCGTATCTGTAGAAAACATTGTTTTTGTTTAAGACCAACTCGTGGCAACTGGGCAAATAGAATATAAACCCATGCAGTAAATTGGAAAAAAGAAAACAGCGTGAAAAACAGAAAGTTTGAAACAGTATGAATTTCCCAATTTGATGTTTTTGTGTCTACTTTATGATCACAATGACAGGCTGGCTTGGACAATAGCACTTGCCTAGAATTGGCATTGGAAGGGGAGAGATTGTGCAAATCGGGCGATTGCCGTTCAGGAGTAGCGTTTTTTGAAGCAGCCATTCAAGCTGGAACTGATGATTTGAAGACGCTAAGTGCGATTTATTCGCAGCTCGGAAATGCATATTTTTATTTGGGAGATTATAGCAAAGCCATGAATTACCATAAACATGATCTGACCCTGGCTAGGTAAGAATTCAGTTTTTTGCTTCCTGCGCTAATATTTGTTGTTGTCCTTTAATCTAATATTAGCTTGGCTCAGTGGCAATATTGAAACCTGCGAGGATTTTTGTCTGTGAGATGTGGTCATTACTAGTTTTAAAAAATATTAAAAACAAATTACTTGTATGTATCTACTCCACTATTTTGTCTGCCTTTTTTTAGTGTCACTAGTGTCTATCTACTACCCAAGGGCAGTATTATTTCGCATTTTTTAAACCTTGCAACTCATGTGTATTATGCCATTTAATTTTTTTTGTCGTTGAAATTTTGCCTCCTTCATGCAAGTACTAGTTATCTGAAACATTTTTATAGCATCTTCGGATTTTTGCTTAGTGTCAGTTTTTTATTTAGGAGAACAAAAAATCCTTGAAAAAGCGTAGCTCATTTGTGCTAATAATTTTTTTTGTACATTTTTTTGTCTTTTGAGTAAATAGTAATGTCAAACATTAACTCAATTAGCTAGTAAGATAGGATGTTCCGAGATCTCTGCGCGAGGCGTAGATTTGACATCCTATGGCAAATTAGTAATGCTAAAAATACACGCCATTACCTTAAAAGTTTTTACGATGGAAGAAGGGAAGCTTTTCCTCATTCCCTTTGTTACCGTAATTTGATTTGTAATTGTATCAATATAACGTCCTCTGCGCATTCTGAAAGTTCCCGTCAGGAACACCTGAAAAGCAATGGAGCATGATGTTCTGTTCATTAAATATTGATTGATAAGTTAACATCTTCCAGTTCGTACATCTCCCAATTTTTTTTTCTGTGTGAGAGTGCAAGGCTCTTTCTTTGTAATGAATCTTGACGTAAATAGGATTTTTTTTTGAGAGGGATGCTATGTGTATATCTTTTATAATCAACATCCGTCTCTCACTTTAATAAAGTGCTCCGGAAGTAAATGGAAGTTCAGCTTTTTTGCGCGTGATTGAAACCTTACAAGAAGATGAGGAAGGGGGGAGAAAATGGTTCAAAAGGAAATAAATTGGCCATTATATTACAGGACCATGGGGGACAAACTAGGAGAAGCGAAGGCGTCTGGAAACTTAGGAAACACTCTAAAAGTAATGGGTCGCTATGATGAAGCCATACTTTGTTGCAAGAGACATTTGGATATCACGACGCAATTAGAGGATAAAATTGGACAAGCGCGAGCCCTGTACAACCTAGGAAATGCGTATCATGCCAAAGGGAAACATGTTGGCAGGCTGGGTCAGCAAGATCCCGGTGAATTTCCGGACGATGTCAAGGCTTGTCTCGTCAAGGCTTTGGAGTACTATGAGTGAGTTTTTCTTTTCCATTCTTTTTTCCCCAACTTTTTTCTTCTTGATATATTGTATAATAATAATAAGACATATTGGAAAAGGAATCACCGAAGCGTTTCATGGCAGAGGAAAGTATATATTATTTCTTTTTGTGCTAAGGAGGTACAAACTGTCATAAGTACTTTACTCTCGTAATACCATATATATAGTAGCATCTGTCATCGGAATTTTCTGTGCTTGCGTCGCCGTACTTAATTTCTTCGGGTGCGTTATGTATTATAGTATATACATTTATAAAACTTATGATACTGTATTGAAGAACAAAATATAAGATTTTTTTTCAGCATTGGAATTGGTGCAAAAAATATTGAATTGAATTGGTGCAAAAAATGAATGCAAAAAGGTTTGCATTCTCCCCAGGCTCACAGTTTTTGTGGGTGTTATAATAGAGTAACCAAACACTTAAAAGTAATGGCAGCCTTAATACAAAATATTTTGTTTGTAATTTGTGTTGCACGCGACGACACACGCGTTGCATGTGCATAGTTGGGAATGTGATGTACATAGTTCATAAAATAATAATTCTAGTGGGTTAATTACTGTAGGGCTGACATTGGGACTCTCAAACACCAGCTGCAAAGTGCCTAATTAACTGTTTGGATTTTCATGTTTGGTGATCTTGCACACATTCATCGTGTGAAGGTGTGAGGAGTGTATGGTCTTTTTCAAGTTTATCAACACGGACACATTTATGGAGTCGGAGGGGTTTCTGTGGTAAATGTGGTCGTCGGCAATAACGTCGTGCTGTTGAACACACTGTCCTCCACGGATTCAGTACTAGTAGTCTCACTAGCAAAAGTAATGATCTGGAATTTACTTGCTCGTCCCAAAAAATTAGCTGCTACACAAGTGTAATTCCCTGCCCACAGCTCAACATTGTACTCCGTGGCGTCCTTATCCTCAGGGAATAGAAGTGTAGCTAAGCCTGTCTCCGCGTTGAAATCTTCATCTAGTGCTGGCTCAAGCTGGTGCACACCCTATCAAACCCCCCCCCCCCAGAAAAAGGGGGAAAAGATTACAATGAATATTACGTGTGAATGGGATGCCGCAGAAAGAAGGGCCAAAAGCCGAGATTAGAATCCTAGTATCTCATTTATTATAGAATTAGTAATTGTGTACAACAGATGCACTCACCACACCATCTTTCACCCAAATTACTTTGGGCATAGGAATCCCCGTCACCTCACAAGTTAAATTTTCCATTTTGTATCCAATTGGGAATATTAGAAACTCAGTCTGTGGACCCAAAATTTTCGGGGACCGTGGTACTGCAATTTCTAGGGAACAAATAGAGCAGTGTTTGCAGTAAAAATAAATATTTCACTTTAATATGTATGTAAGGATAGCAGAGAGTACAAACACGCTCTGCAGTTTTGCGTAGATTCCACGACCACAGTATATTTTGAGAGAAGATTTTAAAAAGGAAGCGATGTGTATAAGGCTGTATTTTCGAGAAAATAAAAATGCATGTGCTGGAGAATATTACCTGCCGCTTCTTCATCCTCCAGGATATCTAGTATGTCAAATTGAGGAGCACTAGTGGCACTTGATAGAATGAGGGCCAGAAGGCAAGTAAATGGGACGAGATACATTTCACTTGTACTAACGGTATAAAATCTTACCACGGATTTTGACAGAGTTTCTCACCAGACTGATGATGAGCAAGGTTTTCCCCTCTCTCTCTCCGACTCGGTAAAGTAGTTTTTAAGCTTACAAATGGATTAATTAACCTGTCAAGTGCCAATAAATGGAGAATTGCAAGGAATAGTAATGGCCCTAAAAGAGACGCAATAAAATATTTTGCAGTTGGTGGAGACTGAACTTCCCATAAGGGACTGCTTGAGGCAGGACGCTGTTACATTGATATTTATGCTCCTATTAACTATTGACAGCCTCCAGATTTTTCAATCCCTGCAAAAACCTTCTTCTTTTGACTCTTTACACAATGGAAGATGGTACATTTGTATAGGTAATGGGTATAATACTTGCACACACGTCATATTTTTTTGGTGACTCTCGCATCGGTTTCCCACGGTCGTTTTTCCCCCTCCTAAAAAGCATGAGTAAGTAAACATTGATGATTAATAATATAATGTGGTATGTGGTCCAGGGTAAATCACTCCGTGCCTCATCATCTTTGAGTAAACGTAACTATATCAAGATTTGAGTTGACAATGTATGCATTTGTACCTTTCGGTGCTAGGTTAGCTATTATAGTTTTGGTTGGAACTTTGGAACATCCATAATTATTAATAAATAATGTGGTTTCACATTCTGTGGAGGAGTCGATACAGCTGAGTAATCTTCCACGGAGGTGAATATCTTGTCATCGCTATACAATGCGTGGATAGCATAGTTATGTATGAATTTCAAATAACTATGCGCTGAGATATATATGTATCCACTTACACGCGTCTTTC
This sequence comes from Disparrhopalites patrizii, assembly GCA_034698585.1. Lineage (NCBI taxonomy): Eukaryota > Metazoa > Arthropoda > Collembola > Symphypleona > Sminthuridae > Disparrhopalites > Disparrhopalites patrizii. The sequence continues at coordinate 37,539 of JAQGBT010000430.1, forward strand.
ACGAGCTCTAAATTATCTTCTTTTTTATTCTTCGTCCTAAGATTTTGGGCTTGTGTGTGGCTCATCGCTATGTCCGCCCAAGTACTAGACGTAGTAGGCATTGGAGGGGAGGGAAAGACTAGACACTTTTGTACATAAAGCTTTTCTCATTCTAAAATACACACTCCCCGAGTGGAGGTGAAATTATCTTGGTTCAGAATATGGTGTTTGCACTTTGGTATTTATTTACATACATTTAATTTAATATGATCTCTTGTCGTATGTAAACATTAGGTTTCCAACAGACCCCCACAAAATATTTATATTCCTCAATTCCTGGGCTTTTATATTTTCTTCCCTTCTCTCCTTCCACAGCTCGTAACACGGTGATAAGGCAGCTTTTGGCCCACTAGTACCACGGAATTTTCACTTTGGGAAAATTTCACGTCCTACGTACACTTTGCGTTGATTTACGTAACATGTTCTCAAGTCCTTCATGGATCAGGGATTGGAAACTTCAGGGAACTCTTGTGCATTTCTATGAGTATTTGGTCTCTAACAAAGTACATTGGTTACTCAAAGGTGAAATTGTACAGTGTCGGTGAGTGCTGGCTGACAAAAAAAAAAAATTCACACATATGTCGGTCCGTTCTAATGGGTTGGTAGAAATCTCGTTTTTAAGCCCTGTTTATTGATGGTATTTTTATTGACGTTAACCTAAATTTACAACGTGAGGAGCGAGGAGCAATTGATGAGGGAGTAAAAAAGGTAAGAAATAACTCGTACATATACGTAACAAAAATAAGAAAGAAACGCTTAATAATCAGGAAACGCCCGCCGTAATGGTGATTCTCCCGTTAGCATATGAACTAGTTCTAATGAAAGTAAACAAAAATTCTTGGGAACTTGTGTGACAAATGATGGAAGCAATATGCTGTGTGAAAGCAAATAAAAAAACCCACACAAGAAGTTGAAGGCACATACATATTACATATATATGCTCGGATTCGTTTCTGAATATTAAAAATTAGGTCATGAGGGAGTCAGAGCTGAAAAAGTAGCTCATCGTATTCTCACTTTCGTCGTGAATTTCATTAAGTTGGTTGCATTTTTCATTGATCTTAATCATCTGCGGATGAAGTTGTGGTCCGAATAATTTGGGAGGATTTAGAAACTATGCACGTGGTGAACTTCGATGTTCCGTTTTTCCCTTTTCATGTCGGTGTGAATGTTTTATGTATGTATCTGTGTGGTGTGTATGATAATGGTCCGAGTAAAAATCTTGTGAATAATAAAGTTTAATACAAAAGCAGGAAAAAGGGAAACATCCGCGTATTATACTAGCTTACATACGTCACATTTGGAGTGAACATATTAAATTCTCATATGCTTATAAGTTGAAAACTTTACATCCGGTTTATTTTTAGGCAAAATTTAGAACTGACAAAGGAAGCTGGCGATCGAAGTGCAGAAGGGAGAGCATGTGGGAATTTGGGAAACGTACACTACCTACTGGGGGATTTTGATGCAGCCATCGCTTACCACGAGAAACGACTGGATATTGCCAAAGAGTACGGTGATAAGAATGCTCAACGAAGGGCTTACACCAACTTGGGAAATGCTCATGTTTTTTCCGGAAATTTCGAGATTGCTGCGTCCCAATACAAGTATAAACTCTTTTTTTTTCATTTATTGAATGTAAATTGAGTAAGCGCATGAGGATGCAACCTGCGAATTCTACAGATTTTTTGTTGCAATGCCATATGGGTAAATATTTTCCTTGTTATTTCCAATAGAAAATCCCTCCTCTTGTCTCAAGAAGTAAGCGACCGAGCTGTTGAAGCTCAGGCCTGCTACAGTTTGGGAAATACCTACACTCTTTTACGAGATTATGCTAAGGCCATTGAGTACCATTTAAGACACCTTCAGATTGCACAACAACTCCAGGACAAAGTCGGAGAAGGTTAGTGCTGCACCCCTACAGGAAATTGGTTTTTATGAAGGTTTGTTTGTATTGAAAATAGCACCTAACGGCAATTACATGATTGGTCTGTAAAGGTCGAGCATATTGGAGTCTGGGGAACGCCCACGCTGCAATGGGAGAACATCGCCAGGCTTTATTGTATGCGAAACAACATATGCTTGTGTCCAAAGAATTGGGTGATCAAATGGGCCAGGCCACAGCGCAGATGAACGTCGCTGATTTGCGGAAAGTTTTAGGCATGTCACCTGACGACGACGTGACTTTGTCTCCAGGAGAAGAAAGAAAATTCGCGTCAAACCGAAGGAAATCGATGGAAGAAATGAATCTGATTCGAATGACGCCGGAAGCTGCTTCGTCAAGTGCCGCTGCCGCTGCTGCCAGTCAGAGAACACAGAGATCTCTTTCAGTTGGTCAAGTTTTATTTCAAAAAGAGTCCAGCAAATTGAATAAAAGTGGTCTGAGCCATGTCCTGAATGTCTCGAAGAATTCAGAAGCAGAAGATGAAGAAGAAGAAGAACAGGATGCGTTTTTTGATATGCTAAGCCGCGTACAAGCCGAGCGGATGACCGATCAAAGATGTACAATGCCCGAAGGAGAGCAGGCGAAGTCGTCCACAAAAGCCCCGCTAGTGTCTCAAGGCTCATTACCCCAGCACCAAAGTAGTCATTTGCGGATGTTGGGAAACAAAGAAAATAGTAAGGAAAAGAAATCGAAGCCCTTTCCAACACGGGCAAATAGCCTTCCAGCTCCAAGTTTACCTTCGAACCCTATTGACAAAAGTAAACCAAATAGATGTTACATTGGACTCAATAATCCGCTTTCAAGAGGCACGTATTTGTTTTGTAGTTATTACCTGTGGCTAATTTTCTCCTACTTTGTCCTATAGCAGAAGTAACGGACGACTTATTGGATTTGATCTGGGGGATGCAATCAAAGCGCATGGATGAGCAGCGGGCAAGTCTTCCTGAAAGTGACGCTGAACCCTCTAGTCCAGATGACCAATTCTTTGATATGCTCATTCGTTGCCAGGTAAAGTGTACTCCTTTTCTACCTGAAAAAGTAGCTAGCGAAATCCACCAAATGCAATCTTGTCTCATATATGTATGTACATACATACATAGGTACATATTACATATGCACATACTGTAGACGTTACGTGCATCTGTACTCGAAAAATGCTCCTTCTATTCGTCGTGTCGAAAAACGTTGTTATGCAGAAAAAGGTTCGGGGGGATAATGTCGGAATTGAGTTTCTTTATTGTATCGGGATATTTTCCTCTGTAGGGTTCTAGAATTGAAGATCAACGCAGTGTCTTGCCCGAAGATATGACATCAGGGGGCTCGCAACGAGGTCCGACTGTTCCAGACGAAGACTTTTTTTCACTAATTGCTCGTTTACAAGAAGGTCGGATGGATGACCAGCGGGCCGATATAAAGGATAAGAACAGAAACAAAATAAACTAGAAACAGATAATTGAAATTCTAAACTATTACTTGTTTTCGCTATTTATATTTATGCTTTGGAAATAATGGGTGTGCCGTTTTGTTTTTGTTTTTCTTTTACGTTGAGATTTTTATTACGTAAGAAAGATATTGATTTTTCTGGTAAGTACTATGCCTTGCAAAGTTGCAACAACACATGCATTCTTTTACCTAGAATGACACAACAGCCTACATATTTATTGTTTTTTAGTGTTTTTTGTTTAGAAAAATTACGTTATGTTATTCCCTTGTTTTTTTACTCTTTTCTTGTTTTACTACTTGACTGTGATTCCATATTTTTTATTCTTCTCAGTTACACGCTACAAACATATATTTTTAAAAAAACGTTTTTCTATCATATGTTTTCCAGTTTTATGGTTTTTAAATAAAATACGCAAATAATACATTCACTCAATCAAATCAACTTTTACAAAGAAAATTAAACACCGTGGATTAGCAAAACAAATTCAGATACTATTATGTCGTAAGTAAATTAATAATTAGAAGTTAATAATTTAAGATTAAGAAGGGATTAAAGCATCATACTCTGGCCAAAAGAAAGATAGTCAAAGCAGAGTATGAAATGACACGTTGGCACGGATGATTTTATTAATTAAATGGTAATTAATTTCTCGTCAGTGAAGAATGGTTTTTAGTATAGAGAGAGACAACAAGAGATTATGTAATACGCTTGTTACCCCTGTAATTTTAGTTATGGTATACGGTTATATTTATCATGATCCTTGGATTCAAATTTCTTGGTGTCATTAACTTTACGTTCATCTCTTTGATGTATGACTGTTAACTCGGTGAAAACTGCATTTTCCCAGAAGCTCATTCTTCCACTGCGGTTACAAAATTGCAATAATACGAGTTTTTGCATGCAATGTTATACGTTATACCTATACAAACGGTACTTCTACACGCTCGAATGTGTTGTACCTACTACAAAATTTATCATTCAAGAGGTTGTGCTGGGAGTTTCAAAGTCCCGATCCGAAAGTTCATCTCCAAAACAAAAAACAAATGCTGAAAATATTATGTAGCAGCACTATAAGTATAAACTTAATATTATTTAGAGATAAAATAATTCTAAACTTTTAAGTACAATTAATGTCTTTACGCATAAGTTTGAATATGCTACTTGATTATTGATAAGTCTCATATAGTTTTACGGAACTACGTGATTCACCTTATACAACCGTACTCTGATCAACTCAAACTGTCAGTATTTCATCAACTTCTTATATGAAATGATGTCGATTCCGCTCTCTGGGGCTTTCTACCTTCCTGCAATGTTCTGTAGTTGACACTGTAAGTTTTTTTTACTTTGCCAAATCTCTTCTTCTTGTGAATAGGATCGACTAGGCAAATACTTTTTTTCTGTTGTGTGAAAAAAGTTGTCTGATTCTAAAAAAGCATAGTGATAGTTTCTGCGTCGTTGCTTTCCTTTTCACACAAACGAAAAAGAAGCTCATCTCTTCTCCCGTCTTTCCAAATATTTTCCCCATGTCCCTGAAAAGTTGATTCGTGTGCTCGTTTACAACACAATTCAAATTCCATCAGCGCTCCCACACACACAGAAATGTGCCTACTTACATGCTTGACTCGAGCTAAGGAAGTATCTCTCCACGTCCTTGTTCGGCAACCTTCTTTATTCGTAATTTGACAGTGTCAAACACACGCATGGTATACTTTTCTCTCTCTCTCTTTCTCTCTCTCTCTCTCTTTCCGTCTGACTCTCTCGCTCTTCTCGTAGCTTTTCTCTCGAATTTCAAGACAGGTACCGAATAGAAGGCTACAGGCTTAAAGTAAATGAGGTTTTTGCGGGGAGGGAGGGAAGGAAGAGGGGAGTGAAATTCTATTGGGAAATAATACGACTATGACAAGCTCCCTTTTCCATTGCCCGAGTTTATCACCTTTAATTTATTATTCATTAACTAAGACGCTGCTGCAAAGCTTGTATGTGTGTAGTTCTACCTAAAAACATCCTTTTACATGAGACTCTCCGAGTCCAATTTCCCGAAAATGTTCCAGTCTTCGGGTTTGGTTGTGTTCAACCAAGGCTAAAACTTTCACAATCGGCACATGTAAGATAGATAAGCTCCTCTCCCTCTCCTCCACTACATCGGCTTCCTTTGTGTGTTTTCATTTAATTAACTCCTCGGATCTCAAATATGGAAACAAGAATGAGGCTTGAATGTGAGGAGGAGACGGAGGGCAGTCTACATCTGTATCTTTCTATATAAGCCTATGTACAAAATGCCAAGGTGGGGGGGGGAAATCTTCCATGTTAAAATCTACACGTTCTACACATGTCATATTGCCCCTGGAAAGAATGTGGAGGGGGATCAGAGATATAACGGGGTATTTGTGTTATGTCCTTAATCGCTATTGAAATGCAATCCTCCACAGAAGGGAACACACCCTACTTTCTCCATCAACGTATACCGGCTTTATTCATGGGGACTCGGCGTGTCTGGTCCGGAATGTGAAATGACAACAAATTAAATTTGCCACTATGAAGAGAGAAGAGTGTGTGAGGGCTGACGAGAAAAAGGGAGAGAAAGAGAGAGTTTTCCCATGTATACACACTGTCAATTAGAATGTGAACAAGTTTTGTCTTCCTTTTGAGAGCTCATTAAGGACCTAATTCAAGGAATTGTGTCTGGCACTACTGGACTAATTTACTTTCTCTTCCCCCCCCCCAAAAAAAACTTACCTTATGCCTGCACACTTTGCTAGGGAGATTTTGAGGGAGGAAACTCTGGAATAACTAACGCCTCTCCAAAGAGTTATTGATTGCCTCCAGACATAATATTTTATTCACACATCACCCGAAATCTTCCGAGGCGGGATGTAATACACTCTAAACACTGTTTAGAAGCTGTATCTATATACATCAATTCAATCCACTTTTGATCACGGAGAAAGCTGGCAAAGTCGACTTGGGGCAATGTGAACCAGAAACTTTCACTCCTTTCTTTTGAGCTCCAGGCGCCTCTATCCCATACATTTTATTTATGAATTACTTTCCTCAGGAAAAGGTCAAGCCCACATATGGCAATAATTTCCCTCCTTGACATTTAAGAATCTTTGTTTTTTTTCTGATTTTAAATCCGGATTTTGTTCCTGTAATATCTCTCCCTGTAACATGTACAAATCCCGGGGAAGATCACTCCTTCTAGCATACAGTGGAGTGAACAGATAAAGTAAAACAATATCCACCAGACAATTTGATTGAGCTTATACAGAATAATCTGTTACCAAACACAATCTATGAGTGACAAACTATGGGAAGAACTTAATTTTTTAAAAAAACTAAAATTTTGCTTTCTATGTAAACATAGCCACACATTTTATTGAAGGTAATTTAAAGGTATAAGAAAAATGTAATTTGTAACATTGAATTTAGGCATTTACTAAATACACATATGTATACGGGTTGTGGTGTGTCAACCGAGTCAGTAATTATTTAATACGTTCATTGCAGTAGAAAAAATTTAAGGTGTATATCCTTTGATTGAAAATGGTTCTTCAAAAATCCGACACTAAAAATAGGGCGACCGGCGTGGGAATTTCATTTCAAGTGGTCACCCCGCTAATTATACAGAAAAACCTTCTGATGTATTTTGCCGTCATTTTAACTGTGCATGTAGCAGCGATTAGGAAAATAGGTAAACCTGTATAATTATTGAATGATGACATGGTGCATCATTCGACGTTTTTTGTATTTATTTTGTAGGCATTTTTTCCGTTAGTTACCCCATTTAAATGTTACCGTACAGAAACTACCACATTAACCAGAGTTGAATACTGATCCTTTACACTAATTACAAATCAAAAAATGCAAAAAGATTTATGTTAGTACTTAGCTATACATATTATAGTTACGCATAACGTATGTCATTTAAGAGTATAATGAGAATATAAATTCTATGTAGCTATTATTACATCTCTGTACCAGATAAAAAAAAAATTATATGAGAAAAAAATACTAACATATGTGTTGTCTGAAATTGTGATTAAACTACTATGATACCATGAAAAATGTTCCCAAGGATTAAAAAAAACGATATTCTATAAATTGTATGTGTATATATACATTACATTCAGTTATTATGAATAATAATACGTTGAAAAAATCCCAGATGATGTTCTATTATTTTAATTCAAAAAACCCCTTTCCTTAAATTTAGTAAAAATAACTTCACAATTCGGAGCAAATACACAATAACCTTACAGATATCCGCTCTTTCAGATGCATGTAACATAAAGGCACTCATGAAGCATAAATCCACACCGAAATAAGTCCATCTAGCATTTATTGGGGGGAGTAGCATTGATGAAAACGCCTTTGTGATGCATTTTAATGGAACTTTTTATTTTCAGGCAATCGCAGAAGTTAGTTTGGACCTTTGAATAATTACTTTGCACTTTAATTAATAAATTTCACACTTTAATTAATATTTGCCAGCAATTGTAATTAAGAACGGATCCACACTTGCGACAAAATGTCTTGTAACAGGGTGAAAACACATTAAAAAAAAATTAAATGGTAAAAAATACTTGCGTAAATGTGCAAAAACAATTGCGCTTCCTAAAATAATGAATAAAAAGCTGATGGACTCATTCGGTTTTAGTTCCAACTCGACGTTAAAAGGTAAGTTCAGGAACGAATGGCTCATCCGTGCTTGTGACCTTTGGACTTGGGCAAGACACCACAAAATTTCTTGATACTGGGAACGGCATTCAAATAGCCTGGGGCTAGGTCCTGATCATATTTTTGGAGGCAGTAGGCCGTCCCATCAAAAATCTCGAAAATGGTCGCATCCTGCAAGTCCAACGCCGGGGAAAGTGACAACATGGATAAAACCTCCTCTGCGTCCTTGACCACATTACTACGACTGGAACGCTTTCTCCGGGCTGGCTCTGGGACGGAGTCCGTTTCTGGAGGAGAAAGTGAGTCCGTATCTCCAGCATTCTCGGATGGGAGCGGGTGCATAAGCACCCCCTTGGGCTTTCGCAGGAAATGTTTGTAGGGAGACATGAGATGAGCCGCCGCATCCACCTTGTCCAGGTTGTCCATGAAAATCTTCATGTTGGGATGACTTATCAATTCCAACTTGGACTTCCCCTCGCTATCTGCCAGTTGTGGTTGGTACCTATAAGCAATGGATAAATGACTTTCTCCGATCAAATTGTTATATTCAAGAAAACAAAAATTGAAACGGTCATATAGAAAAAACAAGTTTCTGAATGGTCATATCCGAAATTGTTTTTCGAGAGGTCATATCCACAAAAAAGCCGTGACTATTTTTTTTAAATAAATGGTATTTTTTTTAAATCAATGGGATTTTTTTAAATCAATGGGATTTTTTTAAAATAAATAGGATGTTTTTTTTAAATAAATAGGACTTTTTTTAAAATCAATAGGATTTTTTTAAAACAGTGTATTCTCGTTATAACAGCGCCTAACGGAACCCAAACTTATTCTGTTATAAAAGGAATTCTGTTATTAGAGAACACTTAATGAACAAGCTGTTATAGCGAGACTCCGCTGTAAATAGGATTTTGTTTAAATAAATGGGATTTTTTAAAAATAAATAGGATGTTTTTTTAATAAATAGGATTCCTTTAAATAAATGGGATTTTTTAAAATAAATACGACTTTTTTCAAATCAATAGGATTTTTTTAAAGACAGTGGAATCTCGTAATAACAGCACCTAACAGAGCCCAAATTTTTTTTATAAAAGGAATTATGTTACAGAGAACACCTAATGAACAAGCTGTTATAACTAGACTCCGCTGTAAATAGGATTTTGTTTAAATAAATGGGATTTTTTAAAAATAAATAGGATGTTTTTTTTAATAAATAGGATTCCTTTAAATAAATAGGGCTTTTTTTAAATCAATAGGATTTTTTTAAAGGCAAATGGAATCTCGTAATAACAGCACCTAACGGAGCCCAAACTTTTTCTGTTATAAAAGGAATTCTGTTATAGAGAACACTTAATGAGCAAGCTGTTATAGCAAGACTCCGCTGTAAATAGGATTTTGTTTAAATAAACGGGATTTTTTCTGAGTAAATAGGATGTTTTTTTTAAATAAATAGGATTTTTTTTAAATAAATGGGATTTTTTTCTAAATAAATAGGATGTTTTTTAAAATAAATGGGATTTTTTGAAATAAATAGGATTTTTTAAAAATAAATAGGATTTTTGTGAATCATTTCCTTACCATCTTTTCTGCACTTCCTCCCTCTGAAAGACATTTTCGATGGCATTGACAAAGTCAAATTGAGCTTCGTGAGTTTGCCTCAGCTCATTTATGCAGACGGGGAGGGTAATATCCAGGACTTTCCACATGATCCCGACGATGTAGTCCTCCCCGTCGATGTTGTGCGAGCGGTCCCCGGGCATTTGGGGATCCTCCTCCTTGTAGCCCACGTCCAAGAGGTGGTAGAATTTCTGGATCTATTCGATAAAGGGGCAAGGTGAAACTTTTTACGTGAGCAACCAAACCTTTCCCATTCCCATCTATTTTTTCTATTTAATATATTTTCGAAATCCTTTTCCTCTCCGTTTGCAAGTCTCCCACCGTATTTATCCTGTACACTGACAGAGATTGAACCCATTTCTTATCTTTGGTTGGAAACCTATATTTGTATAGGTAGAAATTCCCACGTTCTCTCTCTTGTCAATCAAAAATTCGGCAAAAGTATCTATTTTAACGTGTGTGAAAACTTTCCTAACATCATTAACAATAGAGTAAGCAAAACTTTTGAATGTGATGAGCTTTTTTTAATGTTTCTCTACGAAACGTGCTGGGTTTTCTGCAAAAAATTTTTGTTTGAATTTTTGCAAGTCTTGCTCCTTTTATTTTTTGCGAAAACTTCTGCTCTTCCTGTGTTTTTGCCAAAACTTCGGTTCCTTTTGTTTTTCGCGAAAACTTTTGCTCCTTTTGTTTTTTGCGACAACTTCTGCTTTTTTTGTTTTTTGTAAAAAGTTTTGCTCTTGTGAAAAATTAGGTTTTTCTGCTTTCAGTCAAATTTTTAATATTTCTTTTCTCTAGGAAAAACTTACGGACTGTGTTTTCTACAAAATTTGTTGTTTGAATTTTCTCAGATCTTGCTCTTTTAATATTTTGCGAAAACTTCAGCTCTTTTTTGTTATTGCGAAAACTTTTGCTCTTTTTGTTATTGCGAAAACTTTTGCTCCTTGTTTTTTGCAAAAACTTTTGCTCTTTTTGTTTTTTGTCAAAACATCTGCTCTTTTTGTTGTTTACGAAAAGTTTTGCTCTTCTGAAAAATTTGTTCTTTCTGCTTTCGGTCAAATTTTTGGTATTTCATTTTTCAAGCAAACCTTGCGTACTGGGTTTTCTGCAAAAATTTTTGTTTGAATTTTTGCAGGTCTTGCTCTTTTAATTTTTTGCAAAAACCGTTGCTCTTTTGTTTTTTGGGCAAACTTTTGCTCTTTTTGTTTTTTGCAAAAATTTCTGCTCTTTTCGTTTTTTGCAAAAATTTCTGCTCTTTTCGTTTTTTGCGAAGCGTTTCTGCCAAAATGTTGCGAAAAAACTTTTGCTCTTTTGAAAAATTTGTTCTTTCTGCTTTGGGCCAAGTTTTTGGTATTTCCACAAAATGGCGCTTTCTGCTTTGTACAAGCACGTACAAGTATTGTTCTTCATGATTTCTGCCGACTTCCTTACATAATAATAACTGTCATTCAACATGAGCCTCAAAGTGGATTTTGTCGTTTATATGCTACACGGATCAAATTAATAATGTGCATCTCATCCACCCCGGGAGGTGAAAAAAGGATGCCAAAAATCCCCAAATGAAATGCATTCCCCCACCTGCCGAGGATTCCCCGTGGTCTTGAAAGAGAGTTCCCTTGCATTACTGAGACAGAGTTCCAAGGCGAGCATGATGGAGTTGTAATCATCTAAATCCAATAACCTGTCCGTCCGCTCATCCTCATCAATGGTGGAGAAGAGCTGGCGAAAGGCAAGATAGGCCTCATAGAAGTTGACGTCCTTGATCAACTTGTTGGGCACGACCTTGGACACGATCCTCATGGCTTCTTTCAACATCCGAAAGACTTTCGTATTCGGCGGGGGATCCGGGATGTGCCCGGCCTTCACATCCGCGATGAACCTCATCAACTTCTTGTTCACCATCATCCTTTCCTCCATGTCCGGCTGCCCTTCATTCCTCTAACGGACAGAGATGGACAAAATACATCGTATTTAAATTACATGCATTTGAAATAGGTATTTAAAAGACAGCTTGTATTTTGTAATTGTATTTTCAAATCCAGATATTTTTTCTACATATATTTTGTAATTTGTATTTAAATACACGAGATTTTTTGGGAGTATTTTGTAATATAAAAGTGCACTAAGGCAAATTTAAAATACGTATTTTAAGTGTACACTTATTTGAATTTTGTATTTAAAATACGTATCTTAAGTACATTCATTTGAATTTTGTATTTTAAATACGTATTTTAAGTACATTTATTTTAATTTTGTATTTAAAATACGTATTTTAAGTACATTTATTTTAATTTTGTATTTAAAATACGTATTTTAAGTACATTTATTTGAATTTTGTATTTAAAATACGTATTTTAAGCACATTTATTTGAATTTAGTATTTAAAATACATATTTAAATACATTACTAGCTACGGATGTAAGTACTTAGAATACTTATTTGAATACATTACTAGATACGGATATATTTTGTAATTTGCATTTTGTGTTCAACGTAAAATACAATTGAATTTTGTAATTTATATTTTGTGTTCGACATAAAATACAATTGTAATTCTTAATTAAATACTTGGGGAGCAACCTAATGTAATTGATAATTTGTGATGAAAGCCTCTGAGTACATTTGTATTTTGTAATTATCATTCGGAACTAAAGTATTTTCGTCATCTCTGCTAACAGGGTAGATTGGGGGGACAACGGCCAAAAAAATTACTTAATTATGACCCAAATCTCCGGTACGACAAAGCCATTTCCGTCCTGAATTAACGACAACGGAGAAAATCGGAAATCCCAGGGAAAGAAGGGAACTTACGATGTGTCTCCAATTGGTGGGGGAAAGTGAGTCCAGGGCATCTTGAGGGGGCAGAATTGTATTGCTGGATGATTCATATTGATTTTCTGACTTTCTCCGCCCCTCCGCCTTCTGTTCCGGCACATTTCGCCCAAAAGATTTAGTAGTCTGTGAAGTCGACGGAGATGAAGTTTGTTGAAGGGGCTCAAGACTGTTGCCATCATAGTCAAGTGCAGATTTTAGTATTTCATGTGAGGAGGATGAGGAGGAGGAGGATGCTCCCACTTCTCCTTCCTCCTCTTCAGAGGAGGATGAGGAGGAAAATGATGAGTTTCCGCCAGGACTTTCTCCCTTGACGGAGTCTAAAATCTTTGCCACGATGGGATCCATCAGCTTATCGTCGTTAGTCCCAAACTTTTTCGCAATGCTCTCCGGCTTTGTCAATACCATCGTCCTGTTGCTCCTGACGCACGTCTCCCGTATCTCCTTACATCCCTCTGCTCCCCATAAAAAAATATTAACAAAATACATACACATGTCCTTTTTTTCCCTTTTGAGCATCCCAAAAATCCATGGATACCAATATGTGAAACATTATCTGGCAACCGTTTTGGAATTATTTCAGGGAAACGGGATGAAATAAAATGATAGGATGAGTGGAGGGAAATGTCTGTGCACAAAGTAAACAGATCAAGAGGGGCAAAGAGAAAAAAACTGGGGAAAGTCATACGAAGATTAGAGTTCCGTATTGAGTGCTTTATTTTCAGTGCGAAACATTAAAATTGTACTTGAAATTGATTTTTCATGTGGGTATTTGGGCGGAACTGGATGAAGAAACCACGTAGAAATAAGTGCCTAATCAAATAAATAAGAAAATAAATCAGCATCAAATAAATAAATAAGTAAATAAATCAGCATCAAATAAATAAATAAATAAATAAATAAGCGTCAAATAAATAAATAAGTGTCTAATCAAGTGCCAAAGTGAGTACCCGAAATTGCTCGAGAAGTTAATACGAAATCAAACACACAATTGGTACTCGCGAGTATAAATTGTGATTTCAATTGCAACTAGTAATCCAGTTTTTTCTAGATAAAATGACGAGGGACATTGTTTCCTAAACAAAAACAGCAGCTTTATAGTTTAGAACACAACTAAAAACGAAAACGTAGTCAAACAGTCAAAATTTAATGCTTTAACCTAGTTTTTTCAAGGTTCTAATTTCAACCTGAAAAATGCTCGTAATTGAAATTGGTTTAGGACAGAGTTGGCAATCAGAAATCCGAACGGGACAATTTAAATAAACGAGTATTTAATTTCGAGTAGTCAACCTTCCAAAATCCCGACTTTTTATCAAGTATGAGTGTCTGGCCACCATTTGCAACTGAACTTGCTACCCCGAAATTGATACTCGAAAAATGAACTTGAACCGATAGAGAACTCTAACGAAGATACATACCTTTCTTCCTACGCGGAATCCGGGTGAAATGAACCGGAATAAGCAACCGTACCTACAAAAAAAATGATGGGGAATCCACATAAGTACATAAGATACATTTGTACACATAGGTACATACGTAAGTACACAGATATGCATGTGAGACGATATCATTGGGTATCATTAACATCATTGGGCAAATTCCCGTGAAAATATCTCAAGTAATTCCAGCAAAATGTTAAATTTATTTTGAAAAAACAGTTCCTTTCATTTCACGGCATCAGATTATAGTCTGATGGCATTTAGTCAGGTCTTATTTCTTGGATTAAGGCTATACCTGTCCATTCCAAGGCTCCTCCGGATCAATCAGGGGCTGGGCACATCCCCCCGGCGTCCCCTGCTTCTTCACCAAGCTGCTCTCCCTGCAGGTACTGTAGATCCTCAGACTAAAAAGGATGTTTGTCCGGCAGAAAAAAGAAAAATAAACACAAGGACCCGAATGTTTTTAGGGGACAAGAAATACCCGGTTACTGTCTCCATGTTCAAGGAAATAAATAATTTAAGATAAAAAAAAAAAAGGAACCATGTACATACTCGGACCCGAAGCAGTGGCATTTTTCATCAATATTTAGGGGCTCTTTAAATAATATCCCTCCAGGGCATGCTTCCGTCGTGAAGGAGTAGAGCTTGTCCCTGGAGCAGAAGGAGAAAGTGCTGGCAATGGCAACCTTCATCTCTTCCAGGAGCGTTAGGACGAGGATCAAAATGAGCCACTTCACACGGACCCACGTCACCTTCCAGGGCGAGAACCACATTTTTTTTCTGGACAACAGCAAGAAAAAATGTACGAGGGACAGGCGACACTCATGAAATTTGCAGGGGGAAAGAATGTCTATGCTTCTGATGCTGCACTCAAGTCAATAACATTTTTTTCTTGACCCCGACAGGGGCACACACAAAGATATTCATGGTGAGACTTTAGCCCATTTTTGCACCGGTGAATTGTTCCCCAAAAAAATAAGGTATGGATGATTGTAATGAGGATGGGAGAGGAATCAAAGTAATATCGAGGTCACTCATTCAACCGAAGGAATGAACAAGAGCATTTGTGCATTATAACTGGTGTAGCGTGCTATTATTTTAGGGAAATGTCCTCATGGCGTCAGCGTAAACATTCGATAGTTGGAACGATTAAGTGGGACAATAAACACGGGCTTGTTTATCCTTTGAGTCCATAAACCATTGATTGTTCTCGTATTGTTCCACAACAATTCCAGAAAGTATAAAAATAGGACTAACTGGGAACAATTGTATATGTGTGCATATGTATACATACGTCTATATACCCTTCACACATTTATGTGTATAACTTTTGTGTATGTAAGGACCAGCATTTCACTGCCGTTTAGACGGCACACAGGCGTGGGAAGGAATGGAAAAGTTGTCACACGATACGGGCACTCGAAATTACCCGGTCACTTTTACAAACGAGCTGATACATCCGGGAAGATAACTCTTTTTCTGCCAATAATTTTTGCTTTCTTCGACCTGTTAAATAGGGCTCACACACATGCTGAATTCATCAGTACTCCGCTGATTTGACGGCAGGCCTGTGCAATTAACGCCTTCCAAATTAATAATTATCAAATACCAATGAACCACTGGGTAATTAAATTTGTAATTATCAATTACCGAAGACTAAAGTTACAATTACTAAATACTTAATTATTACAGCTTTAAATCACCAGGCAGTAAATATCAATTAATAATTATCAATGTGATTATTAATTGGTACAAAATTAGTAATGCGTGTATTAAAATGCAATTATTAATTGCTGAATAGTACACTAACGGGTGTCAGTATACATTAAAATGCATCAGGCCCTAGATCGCCTATTACTTATCTGCGTCAAAAACTTTGAGCACAACCAATTTTTCGAAAATTTCGTCGTTAAG